>JAXQQM020080506.1:0-18024 GCA_034641835.2 Pinus albicaulis | reverse complement strand
CCAAGTGGTGCATTTTCATTCACGATGGAGTTGTACTTGTGCTTGATTTTTTGCCAATGAATGGGTGACATGTGGCTACCCCGAGGTCGCCACGTGTCCCTATGGTTTATTAAAATTTTGTTAAGGTCTGGGGGGTTTGACCTCGCAACCTCTGGCGTGTGTGCAAGACTCTCCACCAACTCCATTATACCATGTGTCTTTACATTCATAGGGCGCCGGTACTATTTATGTTTTACAATGTTTGCATATGGGGGGGGGGACCGTCGATGGTCCACGAGTTGTGTTCACATGACATAGCAACAATCCAATGGTTATGTAATGTTTGTTTCTATGGATAAAACTGCGACACTAAAACTTTAACTTCCAACCTTATCACATATCATGGTTACCACAAACTTCTTTGGTGGTTGGTCTTAAACCCGTGTTTGACTTCGGTTTCAAAGGAGCAAACTCCAGTTCTAAGCGGAGTTCCACTCGGCGGTTAGCCTAATCGCGGGGGTTGGCATGTGGCCACCCCCTCCCCTTTAACCATATTACTTAATGTTACGGTTAGAATACTGCCGGACATGTTAGTGCGCCACTAAATTTTGGAGTTTTGGCCACTTTTAACTGCAGACAAGTGCAGTTCTCCACATTCAGTGGAGGCTTTGTAGGTGTCATTGGAAAAATGGCTAGGAGGGTCAACTGTCGACTGATTTGGGTGAAACAAGAGTCTACTTAGACTAATTTTAGCTTTATGAAGCCTTTGGTGTAGAGAAAACAATCATTGGAGGCTTGTAAACACATGTATTTGCAAAATTTTGAGCATAATGAAAGATGGACATGCCATTGGGAGCTGGACCAGCAGATGTAGCCCAGGAGGGGTGAATTGCTTCATCATGCATGCTGTGTAAATATTATGTGTGATTTTATTTCTATGTTATACACTGCTGTTCAATGTTATTTTGGCTTATTTTCATGCTTATAATTCACAAATTCATCTATGTTTCATGGTTAAAATCCTCATTCCTTAAGAAAACAAATGGAGACAAATATGTACATGTTTTGTAACTGAAAAGATACTTAGCACAACAAACTAATATAGTCCGTTCAGATCAACCATCCTTATTAAAACCTCTATTTTGCCTCAGATTTCATGAGAAGAATTACTGTCATTAAGTTCATTGATGTTGACTCCATAGCCCAATGGTAGCAAGCCTTTCATTTTTCAACCTGCAATCAAACAAAACCAAGTCATAGTTCATAGAGTTAGCCATATAATAGTATTTCTATTGAAAATCACAAATCCCCTTTGAGAGAACCCTCTCAAACTGAAGAGGCTAATCTTCATTTAAAAGTGGTTTGAAAGAGTTACATTAAGTTAATTGATGAGTAGCCTATCAAGATCAATTTGGTGATAAAAATAGCCACCACATCTCTTCTCGGAGATAAGCTACCAACACCCTAGATAGTTTATTTCCATTATGTATGTAAGCATATTTATGTTATTTGATATTAATGAAATGAAGTTTTATTTCTGCTTCATCTCTATGTTTATGTTTATATCTGTATATTATTACGTTCCTGCATAAATTCGGATCAGTGGTATCATATCTGTCTTCTCTTTCTCTGTTTTTCTTTGCATGTTCCCAATGAGGTCAGGGTATAAGGATTTAAGGCTTGATCTGGTTGAACCCTTGCAAGATCAGCCTCGCAAACCCCGATGACCTCCCATGGCTAAAGAAAATAAAGATGAGGGAGCAGGAGATCCTATCAAAATATTTCTTGAGGAGGCCCTCGAGAAACAAAGGAACGCGATGATGGATAACTTTGCCCAGAACCTTTAACGACTGCCCACTGGTGGCGCATCGACATCCAACAACCACTCTAGAGGTGCCACTGCTTTCAAGGTACAAGTAAAATTTGACATTCCTATATTTTAAGGCCAGATAGATACAAACGTCATAGATATATGGTTGAATTTGCTGGACGGGTATTTCTTGGTCCATGATTTCTCTGACTGATAAAAGATTATTTTTTCACTCCTCAAAGCTGCCCCCCCATTTGAAGGACTGGTGGGAAACCTACTGTGAGCAATGGGACGTGAGAGAAACCTCTTTGAATTCATTCTGAGATGGCATAAAGGAACAATATCACCCTGTGGGGACCTATGAGGACAAATACATCCAATGGACCACGCTGCGGCAACAAAGGGATCAAGATGTGCACGAACCGATGAATTTGTTCCATACCCTACGCCGAAATTTGAGTATTAAATATTGAGAGAAACATTTGGTGCTCAAGCACCACAGCTGTTTGCACATATACATTCAGGTGGAAATGGAGTTCCTTGAAATTACCTTGCATGGTACGAAATATCTATATACTCCCAAGATTGAGCATAAATTTAAGCAGAAGAAGCGAGACTTTGGATCCGTGAATCCAAAGCCAGGGAAAGGCGCCCCCGAACCAAAAAACAAGGGGAAAATCCAAAGTGGGGCGACTCAGAACAACACCACAAATCCAAATAAGGGCACAGGGAAGTGGTGTGAATTTCATAACAACCCCACTCATAGCACAAACGAGTGTCGAGCCAAACAGTGGCTAGTGGCCGAACTGAAGGCACCCGAATCATATGCATGTTCTGATCCTGAGTCAAAACCAGAAAAGGGCAATGAGAAAGGGAAGTAGATAATTGATGCAGATCCTAGTGATATTGTTTCCACCACCAAGCTCTAGAGGGAGGATCCCAAAGATCTAGAGGAGGGGGAATGCCTCTTCCATTCGCATATGTGGGTGAAGGGTTCTCCACTGCAATTCCTTGTCACTAGCAGAAGCCAAAAAAACCTCATTTCTGCAGAGGCCATGAAGTGGCTTGAACTACTAAACATAACACACCTATAGCTATATACCATTGGGTGGCTTCACTAAGGAAGATATCTTCGCGTCCGCGAGCAGTGTCGCCTTCCGTACAACATCACGTCATTCACGAATGAGGTACTATGTGATGTTGCTCCACTTGATGTGTCTGATGTATTATTGGGCCAACCATACTTATGGAAGCCACATGATGTGTATGAGTCTAGGCATCGTGATGTTTTTATTACTTTGGGAAATAAATTGTACAGGATACCGGAGGTAGTACCATGTCCTGCCATCTCTTTGAATATTGCAAAGCAACGTAGTAAGATTGTTTCCCAAACTAGAAAAATTATTTTCATTACAATTCGCCCATAGGGAAAGAAGAAGATTGTGGCCACAACCTCGAAACATGGCTCCCATATACGACAACAGTAAATGGAAAAATTCATGGAGGAATACGAGGACATTTTCTCCTCACCCACAGAGGTTCCTCTACACTGTCAGTTTAAGCGGTCCATTGATCTGACCCTAGGCGCGTCGCTGTCTAATGTTTCCGTACCTCATGTGGCCACATAGATAGAATCCACACATATACTATTTGAGGCTAGTAAAAAAACCAAATTTATTGAACACATCTAACATGTTCGCCAGTAGGTCCACGACATCTTCGACAAATCCAATACCAAATTGAATAAAATTTTCCTAATCCCATGGAGGAACTCAAAGAAATGGGGACCATTGCTTCCTAATTTGGGAGGAATGATCCAGATGGATATTGGTGGCCACCCACATATTCCATTTGGAGCCCCACCATCAGTTCTTTCAGTTTTTTAGTTTCAACACAACTTACTATGTTTAGCAGTTTTTCGGGTCCCGAACTTCCGGAGCCGTTTTGAGGCCCTAATAATCTAGGTGGACATTGGTGGCCACCCACCTATTCCATTTGAACCCCCAACATCTGTTCTTTCAATTTTTCAGTTTCAACATAACTTATTATTTTTAGTATTTTTTCGGGTCCTGAACTTCCAGAGCCGTTTTGAGGCCCTAAATGAGGTTTTTTGGGAACACCAAGAACAATATGGAAGAAACTTCCATGTTGCTCACATCAAAAGTTGTAGTCCTCAGATAGATATTTCTAACGAGGTATGGAGCTCGTCCAATGGATATCATGTGCCAAAGTGACATCCCCAAGAAGTTGATTTACCAATTTACCCAAACGGGGCCCATAGTTTTGGTGCTTCATCTCGTAGGGTTAGGTTTTTGGATGTTTAGGGTTTTTCATTGTTTCTAAACAATAAATAGGCCTTCAAGCTTCAATGTAACATAGTTTAGAGGCATCTAGCCACCACATCTATTCTCAGAGATAAGCTACCAACGCCCTATCTAGTTTATTTCCATTATGTCTGTAAGCATATTGATGTTATTTGATATTAATGAAATTGTAATATCCCAAAACCGGGATTTTCTACAACAATAAGAATACCTTAAGGTATTCCAAAGTTGTATAATATAAAGTGATCATCTAATATAATGTGTTTAAACATATAGCTTTCATAAATCATTCACAACAACAAACCATGCCTTTTTACAATGTCACCAAGCAGGGAAAAGCAACAGTTTTGGCCCCAAAACGTTATTTTCTGAATATCTGGGTTATAAAAATGAATGATAACGGTTTTATCCCTTAGAATAGAAAATTTATGACATGCATGCAATACATTTTTAGAAACAAATGCATTTAGCATAGTTAAACAAGTCTCCTATGCTCAAAACAACTAGAAATTGTCAAAACCCCAAGACTGCAGAATGCCGGAGTTGCTGCATAAGAGACTGCAGAGTCCAAAGAGAGATTAAATCAGAAAATGGAGAAAGACATCTGATATTATTATTAGAATACTCAATGAAGCATAAAATCAGAGATCTAATCTCTTTTACACAGAACCAAGAAGATCCGGCAAGGATTTCTTGACAGAAAATATATACAAGAGAAAGTTGCTGCAAATCTTTGGCTGAATAACAATGTATGGCTGAAGCTCTACAATATATGGTTGAAAAATCAAAGAAATGGCTGAAGATGCTGCTCCTAGCTTTCCCAAAGAAAGGCTGATCCTCCTCTTGGGAAACTAGCTCCTCCAATTGGGGTTTTCACCCGTTCCACTGCACACCTCAAGAAATAACGAAATTTTATGAATGGGACTATGTTTTTTCTGAAGGTAGGTGCTTGGCCCAACACCAGGTAGTGGAAAATTTAGATCAAAAACCTCCTATTAGATTTCTCAAGCAAGACCTCCAAGAAAGAGTAGGGAATCCCCACCCGGGCAAACCCTTGCACTAAGCAGTGCAACAACTTAGCCAAACAACTAAGTATGCAGGAATTCTAAGCAAACCTCATGAAAATATAATCTCCAATATGTCCATATGCTTGCCATCTCCTTCATTATATACTTGATGAGCTTCCTCACCAAGGGTCCCACCCACTATGAGGTTGCTTCCATGCAAAGGCTCCTCCACAAAAACTGCGCTGTCCAACAAAATGGTTCAATGCATCTAGACAATTTTGTTGACTTGGTCAAACTTGACCTTGTCCACATATTTTTGACCTTTTTCACACATGTGGATGCTTGAACTAGTTATTACATGATTCCCTTTCACATTAGGAGGGATTTTTATTCACACTTGAGCAAATTAGGAGCCTCCTTGCTCAGTTATTCATGCATCTAGATTTCAAAAGAAAAATTAATATTCCTATTAGCTAAAGCTAAATTAGGAATATTACAGAAATGAAGTTTTATTTCCGCTGCATCTCTGCGTTTATGTTTATTTCTATATATTATTGTGTTCTTGAATAAATCCAGATCAATAGTCAAGCTGATCAATTGTAACAATATTTCCTTCATGAGGAAAGAAAATGAGATGGAAAATATACGAGATGACTGCAGTCATGGCATAAAACCAACTATGGCCAAGGAGTAGGTTGTAATATAATGAGGCGTCGACAACTTTGACATAAACATATACCATTTTTCCACCTAACTCGATGGTGAAGTGTGGAAGTACCCCCTTAGGAACGAAATTCTGACCGTCAAAGGCTTGGAGAGTGGTATTGGACGTGGAGAGTGCCGAGAGACAAGAAATTTCTAATAGGATATTGACATGACATATGTGGAAGAGTCCTCATACATCAAAGTGTGATGGATATTCTTTTGGAAGATTCGTACGATAATCTGGAAATAAATATGATGGGAAAAACAAGGAGTGTCTTTCTCGGCATTGAAAGCGATGAGACTAGATTTAGATAAATCAATTCCACCAATGGCGCACAACAAGGCTTTGCATTGTTGAGGAAAAAATTGCAAGACCTCCAAGACAGATATGGAACAAGGCGTCTGGGAAAGATATTCAACAATACTATAATGCTGAGTAGCCCTGGCATAAGGGTTGTGTGTTGTCTTATGGAGAACACCATTGGGGGGTTGTTGTCCAGGAAAATCCCCTCTGTAGACAGAGGCCATCCCTCTAGCCCTAGGGTGGGTCTAGCAACTACAGGAACATACTAACATCTACCTTCCTAGATCATAAATGAAATTCAGATCAAGGAAGATTACCTACCTAGTCCTGATGCTATGTTGTTGCCTTCCGTTGAAGCTTCTTGATTTGTTTTTCTCCTCAAGTTCGATGCATGCTAATACCAACATTCGATTACCTGTACAGACAGTTAAGACACCACGACAAGCATAAAATCACAACAAACATAAAACAATTACAATCTATCTAATTGATCAAGGAATGCTAGAAATCTCATTATAAATGAAACAAGAGTGGAAGATAAACATCAGTTGCATTTTATTATGATAAAGACAAGGGGAGTTTACAACCAAGCCTTGATATTGAGGTTCTCATTCTGCAGGTCCGTATCCAAGCACGTTTGCAACACCCTCATACACAAAGGTCCAAGATCTCACTATGTTCCTAACACACAAAAACAATCACACTCTGCACTATTCTCCCAAAGCTATGATTGCTTCTTCTCTCTTTGCTAACTCCAAATTAACTCAGACTTTGACTAAGGTAGCAGAGGTGAAAGAGGTCTCCTTATATAACAATGGAGGAGGAGATTATGGGCCCTCAAATAATGGGAAAAGATCTTATCCTTTGGATTACTTCCTATTTCTTGGGAACAAGAAGCCCAAAGGGGAATTCCTTGGCCATATCCTCAAAAAAAACTTCCAGCTCAGTGCCTCGCGAAGCTTCTAATCGCAGAAGATTCCTTTCTATTTAAAAAAATTTCGAAAAGAGGATCGGTGCTGGTCCGACATTAAGACAGTAGAGAAACATCGTATGTGGGTCTTAGTAATCTGCTATTACAAGGGTCGATAATCGAGAGAAAGCAATCGACCTTGAAACTAGGTATGAAAGGCGCAAACGAGGGGCTTAAAGGGAGATGAATTGGTAGAAAAAGTTTGGTTCAGGGGTATGTATTCCATGCTTGGAAATTACACAAGGGTCACTATATGGGTCCTCCAGGATCAAGGAACAGGGAGTATAGGGACAGTGACAAATTGTTCTGTAACAGATGCCCCCTAAATTATGAAGTCTGAACAGGAGTGAGGGGTGAAATGATTTACAAGTACATGCAAGGAACCGAACGCTGTCGTTGGGAGACTTGCAAATCAATCATAGATACACATACATAACTGAAATATCTGATGAAAATACATGAATCAAGATATGGATGTAGCCATTCGTAAAAGAGACCATGGTATGGTCGCAGCCACCCATCTGAGAAGGATCACACATAGACTCATGGTATGGTTTCAACCATCCATTTGAAAGAAACATGTATCCAATCATGGAAAAATCATATTTCCTTGCAACCTGGACTCCAAAGAATAAAATACAGGGTCTTGTGCTCCGTCACGACCCGATCAAGTACAATTTCAAGCATGCAAATAAATGAGTTGAAGTTGAACATGCATGAAAATCACATGATTACTAGCCAATGATGAAAGCTGTTAATAGGCGCGAGAGAAACCACCAATAATGACAATGGATCTCAAGGTACAACTAGTACAATCCATAGAATGTGAACAGTGAGCTGGCGTCGAACACCTGCGAAATCACTCGATCAAAGGCCAATGATGAGGACCTGTCGTCGAATGTGAAGAACTTTACATTGAGGCATGCAAGCTCCAAGGTATCAGATTGGAGTCTCTAGATCAACTTCCTGGATAATGAGCTAAAGTCGACAGGAAGAGATCTGTTGAAGGAGGGTCATAATGAATCCCATATCATCGACATGAAACAAAGAATGTGATATGAGTGTTAATCAAGACTGAAATAGAGGATCAGGAATGTACAAACTGTAGAAGGATTTTCTCTTGAACATATTGGTGACACGACTCTAGAATTTGGCAGCATTTGACTCAAATAGGATCAGAGGTCATGTCGACAAGATTGGTAATCAAATGAGAGGAAAAAGGATTTCCCAAACCCATGGAGGCAAAGTGACAGAGTGAAGATTTCCCAACCCGACATGAACTGTAGATAAGTGTCATGTTCAAGAGTGACATACTGCCGACACAACTGACAAATAACTTCCATTTTCCCCCACCATTTCTGGCGAGTACCTCTTTATTTTTACACAAGCTTGAGGAGAATAGCATATGCTTGTAATGTAAGTTTTTCCTTCGGACAAATCCATCCTAGTACATTTTACGAGCCCTAGGAAGGAGGAACTCGGTTACGTCACAGTGACGATTTCCAATGTCCTTTAATTTTTAACGAGTCTGATAAAGGAAGAACTCAACATATTTTCATGTTTAGAGAGTTTGAAAAGAAGCGAAAAAGAAAAATCCAATAGGTCCCTTTTTGTAGGTAGTATCACAGATCCGAAAAGGTAGAAAACAATATCTGGGAGAACGTCTTAGTCACGATAGGCTAAGGTCTTCATTTTTCATAAATAATCTGTCCTAGCCTGAAAAAGGGGTAAATGTATACTGGGAAAATGACATTTCACAGCCTTTAACAAGTTCAAAATGACAAGAGTATCAACAAGATTTTCAAATTTTTAGAGTAAAAAAAGAGCTGAAAATTGATTCCTCCTGGAGGAACGAGTGGTATCAAGGGTAGAAACTGGTTCCGATGATGGTGGAATTTCTTAGAACAAATAAAGGTCAAGAGGTTGGCTAACAAGACCACTCATCACAGCAGTTCCTCAGGAATGGGTGAAATAACCAAGTGAAGACATATGATCAGCCAAGTAGATGGTGACGATGGAATGAGAAAACCAAGGTTCATCTGGCAAAATAGGCTGATAAAATGGCAATCACGAGAAGTAAAATAAGAATGGTTTCATTTTTACACAAGCTTGAAATGAAAAAAAACTATGCTTGAAATAAGTTTGCATGCCTCCAACATGATGACTCAATTCGAGGTACATGGCCCCCAAGCTTCAGTGCATTCACCGGAGTAGACTGCTAGTTACTGGCAGGTGGATGGAATGAAGGTTCAAATTATGAGATCAAGAGTAAGACTCGACTGGGATTTTACGAGATCTAATCAAAGGCTCAAATTGAAAAGGGAATCTGTTTCATTGTTTAACGAGGTTGACACAGTAAAATAACTATCCTCATGACCTAATTCATTCTTTAACGAGGTTGACATAGAAGATGAACCATCCTCATGACACCTTGTTTCATTTTTTAACGAGCTTGACACAAGAAAACAAACTCTGCTCTGACAAACTTGTTTCATTTTTTAAGGAGATTTACACAAGAAAATGAATTGTGCTCCATTGACCTTTCATCATGACGAATAAGAGGTCATGTCTTCCAATATTTTTGCATCTGATTGGAGAACAATATCTTGGAAATCGCGACCGAATGCCCCCAGTAGACAGGACTCGTCGGCATAATCACTAGACGAGGGAAATGAACGAGTGGCCACATAATTAAGCTGTGGCGGGAAATATGAAACCGACAGGTAAAGGTTTGGAAAGGACGATGGTGGGCCGACTACCACCTCAGGACCAAAGAATGAAAGTTGATCAATGGTCATGATCTGACCGTCATGTGGAAAACAGATCACACGAAAGAGGGAGGAGACAAGTGCACCCATGGCATAATCATAGTCACACCCCAAGATAAAATTGAAATCCAAGGGGCCTTGAACCACCATCACATCTATACAGACGGTTTTTCCTCCCAAAGTGATAGGCCACTTAGGAAGGACCCCTAACGGCTGACTGGTTCCTCTGTTAAATTCCAACAGATTCTGCGTAACAGGCACAAGCGGTGGAGAACCGAAAGCTTGACAAGTAGTTGAAGACATAATAATAATAGACGCGCCTTCATCTATAATCATGCTAGGTACGACCATATCGAAGTCCTGTACCGTGATCTCAAAAGGCACATAAGAAGGAAGGCAATATCCCGCAAATTGACTCCAACCGAAGGAAGCGACCAAACTACTTGGAAGGGGTACCATTGAATTGATATGGTCATCCCCTGGTGTTACCAGAGCAAGAGGAGCATCATCTTGGACCGCAGACATGGGAGCAGAAATATAAACTTCTTGAGTCACAGGGATGAGCGGATATTTATCCAAGTATGAGGAATCTTAAGAAACAAGAAGAATGTGAGAGGGATGAGATCCAATATCGACAGAAAAGACCTGATGAACCATGGGCGGGATCAGATCGACCTATTCCATGACTAATGATTGGTTTGGAATGGATTCATGAATTTGAATTTCCAGGGGAATGGGATCGACCAAGGATAAATCTTGACCGATGGTGGAATCAACCAGCAGAGGACTCAAAGAGAGCTTCTAGTAACCAATCGGAAGGCAGGGTGCAGAAACTGTAGGGTTGTCCAACACTCTCATGGCTTCATTCATGTACAGATAAAGGTGAATGGGATGATGCCCTTCACACAACTTACAGGGATTCGTAATCTTACCCTGTTTCTTATGAGTCTTATCATTGCTAGTTGAAGATGTGCTACCAATATGACTTCCAGAAGCCAAAGGAAATGACGGACGACTGTCAGACCATACTTCAAGTACCTTGGGAATGCCAGAGCAGTCTCAAAGAAAGTGGTCACCTTTGCACAACATGCAAGGGAATTTGACTTCTCGTGGAAGGTTGGATGGTTTATCAAGGGAAGGTTTCTTAGGCGCAATAGTTGTAGAGTTGGCCTCTCTCTTATTTGACTTATTCTTTTTATTCTTAGCCACCTGGTTACTAGAATCCAGAATTTCACCAAGCGAAGTAGAAGAGGAGGATGAAGAAATAGGCGAAGAAGGGGAGGGGTCCACCTTAGAATCAACATGATGTTGTTTAGGTGGAGGGGATGGTTGTACAAAGGGTGGAATACTCGAGACCACAGAGGTGAAGAATAACCACACAAGAAAACCAACAGTTAACCCAGGAAGGGATAATGTTGCCATATAAGGAGCACCAACATTTCCAAAAGTAGGGAAAGGACCAAGATTCCCTTCGGAGGGGATTCCATGGTTGGTAAACTCTAGAAACGTAGCCATTGGAAACAACCATAAAAAAAAATGCCAAGGAAGATAAAATTAACTAGGAATATTTCATGGGCAATTAATATTTTAAGACATTGAAACAAAACTTTTCCATTTCATATTTTAAGAGTCGAGAAACAGGAAAAGGTGACTCTATCACTTTCAGGTTGAAACGAGCATGAAAGGACAAGCTCTCAATGATATTTTCACTTTTTAGAGAGTCACGAAAAGACAAAAATGACTACTCAGGTAATCTAAGAAAGAGGGTGTACCAAGTTTCTGTGAACTGCCATATACACCTTGGTGATCAAATGAAAGAGCAATGACCAGGACTTAACATACGTGCAGGTAGTCTCCCTGAATGCTGTGTTCGGTGTATCACGGTTATAGGGCGGAAAACTTGACTTCCTATGGATAAAGGATTGAAACGTATGAGGGTATCCCTTTATATACGTGATGGTACGAGGAGCTCAAGTCTACACTAGCGCTCTCTACTTCCAGATGGCGAACGACAGATACTAGGTTTAATAATGCCAAAACACGTCACTAGCCTAGAACTCTGAAATGTGTAAGTTAGGTTTCAATGCTTCCTTAGGTTGATTGAATAAATTTTAACAGTTGATCTTGAATTATGTCTCAATTCTAAGGCCCTACCACTATCATCTGAACCTTCTATACGCAACTATATGAGAAAGGAAATATTTTGATTCGATGAATGGTATCTAGTTAAGGGAAGAGTTTCAAACAATGATGCAACAAACTGTAATACTGCAAATGAAAATTTTTCCTAACTAGATGAATTTCACTATCCCAAAAGTAATCTAAAACATTCAATGATGTGAATTATGCAATGTAATCTATGCAAAATTCTCTTTTGGAAACTATGCAATTGTAATCTATGCATAATTTCCTTTTCTTTTGAATGAATAATAATTCACTCAATGCATTTTTCGATGAAATGAAATCTACTTAATGCATGATTTTAATGAAAGAGAATGCACTCGATGCGACCTTTAGTTTTCAATAATTAAATAATGTAATCCAAGTTCAATGATAAATCTCAACAATGAATTTTCAACGCAATGTGATCTAGTGCACTTTAACAAAAAACAAACTTTGAGACGAAAAATTAATGAACGCAAATTTCCTTAATGAAGGAAGAATGAAAAAGGGATGCAAGAAAAAAATAAGAATGAAATCGTTGTTTTGAACAATTTGTAATGAAATTCCTCAAAAGGCTACAAGACATATGAGTTCAAGGACAAATAGGACTTACAAAGCATGGGATCAAAACAAGGCATTCATTCTCTTTTACATCAAAAAATTAGACAAAGAAGACTTTTCAGCTGAACAATGAGCAATGTCATCTATGCTCACAAGCGAACAAGTGGACCAAATGAACTCGAGAGATACTTGAGACTTTAACACTCAATCAACCAAAAATAAAAAGACAATCAACAAGAGATGGATCACCAGGCAAGGAGACTGAATCAATCAAGAGGGTGATGTCTCGCGAAGCATGCAACCAGGAAATTAATGCACAATCCTAGAAAAACTTGGATGTAAGGATGAACGTCCCAAAAAACAACAAAAAACTAAGCCAATGAGTCAATAAAACCAACTTGAGTGAACGGGAGAAAATGTAAATCATACAGAGAAAAACACTGGAAGGGCAAGACACACTGGTGAAAGACTTGGGGAAAAAATATTAATTTTTCACAAATGCTGGAATTGGCACGAATTTTGTGGCTAAAACTAGCGCCAAATGGTGCAACTTTAGGGGCTGAAACTAGCGTGAATGGCCCATTAGTGTGACTTGCTAACTGAAAACTAGCACCAACGGTGGGACTATCAGACAGATAAAAGTGCCAATGCCTGAAAAAGAAAAACAAAGAATTTAACCTAAGCAAGACAAGACTCACCACTTCAAGCAAAAAATAAAAGATTGTAATTGGTGAAAAACATAGGAACAAATAGGGTAATGGTCATTTGACTAAACTCGTAGAATGACTAAGACCTCAAAGAGTGAAAAACTCAAAGGAAACTCCCCCGCAGAGTCTCCAATTTGTTTTCCAGGTAAATCTCCTCTGCAGACAGAGGCGATCCATCTAGCCCTAAGGTGGGTCTAGAAACTATGAGAACATACTAACATCTACCTTCCTAGACCGTAAATGAAATTCAGAGCAAGGAGATGACCTACCTTGTCCTGATGCTATGTTGTCGCCTTCCGTTGAAGCTTCTTGATCTGTCATTCTCCTCAAGCTCGATGCACGCTTCTACCAACATTCGATTACTTGTACAGACAATCAAGACACCACGACAAGCGTAAAATCACGACAAACATAAAACAATTACAATCTATCTAAATGATCAAGGAATGCTAGAAATCTCATTATAAATGTAAACAAGAGTGGAAGATAAACATCAGTTGCATTTTATTATGATAAAGACAAGGGGAGTTTACAACCAAGCCTTGATGTTGAGGCTCTCCTTCGGCAGGTCCGTATCCAATCACATCTGCAACACCCTCATACACAAAGGTCCAAGATCTCACTATGTTCCTAACACACAAAAACAATCACACTCTGCACTATTCTCCCGAAGCTATGATTGCTTCTTCTCTCTATGCTAACTCCAACTTTCTAACTTAGACTCTGATTAAGGTAGCAGAGGTGAAAGAGGTCTCCTTATATAACAATGGAGGAGGAGGTTATGTGCCCTTAAATAATGGGAAAAGAGTTTATCCTTTGGAGTACTTCCTATTTCTTGGGAACAAGAATCCCAAAGGGGAATTCCTTGACCATATCCTAAAAAAAATTTCCAGCTTGCCGCCTCGCGAAGCTTATAGTCGTAGAAGCTTCCTTTCTATTTAAAAAAATTTCGAAAAGAGGATCGGCATAGGTCCGACATTAAGACATAGTCCTGATCGGCGCAGGTCTCAGTGCAAATCTCTACTATCAGCGTGGGTCAGACACTGAGAGAAAGCGCTGACCTTGAAAACTAGGTTTTTATAGGGATCTTCCATAAAATTTGTAAAGAGACATGAATTGGAAGACAAAGTGTGGTTCAGGGGTATGTATTCAATGCTTGGAAAGTAAACAAGGGTCACTGTATGGGTCCTCCAGGATCAAGGAACAGGGAGTACAGGGACAATGAAAAATTGTTGTAATAGGGGTGGATAGATAGGTTTCAGAGGCTTATCCATAGTGAGAGGTCCATTGGAACTAGGTAGAGCTGGTGAGTCCTTAGACAAAGAACCCGATTCAAGTACATCATAAGATTTAGCTCATGTAGTCAAGTTTACATCTTTCTTGCACATGAAGACATATGACCTGTGAGGGGGATGAGAAGAGGACCCCTTATTGCCCCCTTGCGGAGGTTGAGAAGGTTAAGAAACCATTTGTTACTAGGGTTTTGTAGGGAATGGATGAGTCAAAATAATAGGTTTTTGAGTAGATGGAAGTGAAAGAAGCCTATGGACTTCATCCATCCAAGGACACACGCAAGTAAGGTGATCACCTTGACAAATTTTACAGGGGAACTTGACTTACCGGCAATGCCCACTGGTTCCCCCTCCCTGAATTTGAGGATTGGTTTGAGATTCTTGGGCAATTTGATTTTTTTGTTTATTTCTCTTGTTATTCTTATTTTTCCTACCATTGGAGTGAAAATGTTTCTTCGGTTGAGTGGAATTCACCATAAGAACATTGTTGGACTGCTCAAGAAGGGGTGCTTTAACAGAGCCATATGCACTTGCTGGGGCTTGAGATGTAACAATAAATTGCCCAAGGTGGGAAACAAGTTGGCTCATGGGATTGGAAATGAACCGAATAACACCATTGACATGTGGGCCAAGAACTGGTTTAGGTGTGTCAATAGAAGGCCTAGGGGCATTGGGAAACACTTCATACAACGTACCTGATTGTGAATATATGAGATCCAACTGTTGTCTCCTCAGTAATGACATGAAACATGGACACATCCTTGGCAATATGAGGTCAGAGAGATCGAATAAACCATTTACGTAAAATCTGATCGGGTAACTTGGTTCTTACTAACCTCTTGTGATGATTCCACTCATGAATTTGATTAGAAATCAACATGGCATCATCTTGTTTGAAGTTGGAAAAAGGTCAGAGTTAGTATCATACCGAGTAGGAAAATGAAAATGTGTCAAGAAATTTTTTGAGCTAAAGAGGCAAAGTCACCGTAGGATGCCCCCAGTGTAGAAATTAGCTGAATAAATCACTTATTCAATGGAGATTAACCCGATTACACATCAATTTCGAATTGCATGCATAACACATAATCTCATCTACAATTAATTGTCACATGCGGAAATAATAGAAGCGATCGCACATCAAATCAATCCCACATTAACTCAGTATGTATGGGGAAAGCCTATAGCTGAAAACCCCGCAGCTATTGTGTATATTATAATGGAGAAATCATGTAACAAAACAAGTACAATACTCCTCACAAGTACTCGGTACTTTCTCATAAAGTCACACACAATCTAGCTTAGTTTTGAACAGGTTACTGGTTCAAAACTCCCCGCCAATTGCCTTGCCTCTATTGTGCAATTATGGCATGTATATGAAGAGATCCAAGGTTCGAATCCCCTTGGCTTGACTGCGCAATTTTCATGGACAATTCCTCCAAGTGTAATGCAAATCCCATGCAAAACTGATCCTCCAACTGATAGCTATACTCACCCTTTCATCTACCTCTTCCACTAGTCTCCACTGAACTGATCATGCACTGTAGTGAACTGATGTGTTCTTGAGTTGACTAATGAGTTACTAATTAATGAATTAAATAATATTTAATTCACTCCACTTATAACTAATTTATTAGCTAGTTAAACTAATCTCAACTAGTTCAACTAAAATAAACAGAACACAACTCCACTATCTGTCTCATTAACTCCTCCAAAACTTCTGCCACTGAAGTCCAACTGAAGTCAACCATGCAAGATGCCATCAAACCCTAGGAACCACGTGATTCCTCTATCAGTTGCATGAGCCACCTCCATGACTCGAACTGAAGTGCTCCAAGAGAGTAAACTGCTATTTATAGTCAAAATATTATTAAGGGTAAATAATATTTGACTTCCATATTTTTAGGAGAGGCAGTCTAAAAATAGCCTGTGACCTAAAAATATGAGTCTCATCTATTTTTACCAACATGTCGCATACTTCAAGAATCTCCAACTGGAATCCCCGAATCATGCTCCGTATGTCTAAAAATAGACATAGTCTAAAAATAGATTTTGCGCCAGAATTTGCCTGCGGGCCCACTTAGTGAAGGCGACTTCATTTCACTAAGCTCCATCATCTTGCTGCATTTTCAACACTCCCTCTCAGCAAGATATGGATTATCTGCAACCCCTATCCTGCCTCTGTGGAATTCGAACTTGCTCCTGGTGAGCGCCTTCGTCAAGATGTCAGCATCCTGATCCTCCGTGGGAACATATGAAAGCATCATGATTCTCCGCTGAACACAATCTATGATATGATGGTACCTGATGTCGATGTGTTTGGACCTATCATGAAATACTGGATTAGCCGAGAGTTTAATGCAACTCTGGTTATCACAGTAGATCACTGTAGGCTCCAAATGCAACCTGAACAATCCTGAGAGGATCTTCCTCATCCAAATAGCCTCGCATGCAGCCAAGCTAGCTGCCATGTACTCGGCCTCTGCTGAACTGAGTGCCACGGATCTCTGCTTCCTGCTGTACCAGGAAACTGCTGTCGACCCAATGCTGAAAACTCCTCCAGATGTGCTCTTCCGGTCCGTTGGGCTCCCTGCCCAATCTGCATCAGTGAAGCCAGAAAGCTTCGCTCCATCCTCCCGTCTGTACCATAGACCATATCCCGATGTGCCTCTAATATAGCGCAATACATGCTTTCCCGCCTTCCAAAAGAGCTTGGTAGGCTTAACCATAGCTTGCGAAAGCTGGTTAACTGCATAGCATATATCGGGTCGTGTATTGACCATATACATAAGCGACCCCACCAACTGTCGATAGACAGTGGCATCCACTACCTCCGCTGAAGTAGCATCCTCCTTCCTCCAACCACCAGGAAGAGGAGTGTCAACAGGCTTGCAGCTTTGCATGTTGAACCTCTCCAGAATCTCCCGGGCATACTTGCCCTGAGAAACAAACAGTCCTCCGCTGCGCTGCCAAATCTCCAATCCCAAGAAATAATGAAGGATGCCCAGGTCCTTCATCTCAAACTCTCGTGCAAGATCCTCCTTGCATGAAAGTATCAACTGCTCATCGCCAGTCAAAATAAGATCATCTACATACAGTACAATGATCAACAGCTTCCCCTCCACCACAATCTGGTACAGGTTTGGATCCGCCTCACTCTTGGAGAATCCAAGCCCGGTGAAGTAGCTATCTATCCGAGTGTACCAAGCACGAGGTGCTTGCTTCAGCCCGTACAGTGCTCTCTTGAGTCAGCACACATGCGACTCACTGCTGAAGATCTCAAAACCTTCAGGCTGCTCTATGTACACCTCTTCCTCAATAACTCCATTGAGGAACGCAGTCTTCACATCCATCTCATGAATGTGCCACCCCATCTGCGCTAAGAGAGCAAGGATCGTCCGTATGGAAGAGTACCTTGCGACAGGTGCAAAAGTATC
>JAXQQM020076147.1:0-13598 GCA_034641835.2 Pinus albicaulis | reverse complement strand
CCCTGTAATCAACAAGATTGGCAAAAGTCCAGTCGCAGGGAGAAACATCGTTTCAACCACTTTGGGATTCTAGGATCTAGCCCTCCTGAATCCGGAGAGGGATATCTCCAATAAGTGCAAAGATGGATTTTTCTTTGAAGTTTTTGGTAATGATATTAGGCTAGTTATAAAGGCCAAGGGTTTGTTTTGTTTTTTGGATGGTTGAGCATGATTATTATTTGAGGGGAAAATTATAAGTGAAAAAAGTTTCAAAGGAGAGAAGTTGCAAGCGAATAGAACATCTTTGTTTAGAAAGATAGATATAACACTGGTTTTTACTCCATTGGGCTATGGAGTCATAACGGGGATTTAATTGAGCAACAACATCAAGAGTGATCCAAGGGGCAAGTCATCTATATCATAAGATTATTGAGATTAAAATGATGGAATGGAAGCAATAAAGTGTTGGAGGGGTGGAAATTGATAATAATTTCACCAAGGATTTATATTCAATCCAAACAAGAAAAGCCTCTTAAGTAACTGTTTAAAACCAACCAAGAACAAGGCTAACCATAGAATTCTTGGGCAAGTTTGTATTAAAACAACTTGATTGACAAACAATCTAGTAATCTGCATAATTACCTTCAGAAAGTACGAAAACACATAAGAGAAAACAAAGTGTAACCTAAGATCAGATAAGGTACTTTTAAACCTGCTCTGCTTTCAGTCAACACCAAGGGAAACCTTTAGAATCTGCCTTTGGAGAATAGAGACTAGAAACATGGCAAACCATCACTTTTCTAGTCTAACTTTAATAAGCAAATGATGAAAATAACTTTCAAGAACAATGTTTAAAGAAAACAGTAGGACGAGGGAACGCCAACATTCCTAACTGCTTAAACTGTATTGAATCATTCTTAAATGAAAAAATTGGAGGAAAACATTGAGATAAAGCTTATCAATGAGAGAAGGGTACTAGTAAATAGTAAATCCTAACTCTATAAATGTTGTTCTTTATCAGAGAATAGTGAACAATATGGCATACATAGAAGGAAAAAAACAATAACAAAGAAAGGGGCACTTCACCAGTGATATAGACTAGGATCCCCAGAAAAATCTTGTTATTGATGTCAAACCAGTTACAGTCTTCAAGTCCAATGTTTCAGTTCAGCAATCATCTTCACTTCTTAGCCTAACTATTCTAATAAAAAACAGAGATTCAAGGGCTAGTGAACACTATTTACAAGTAGGAGTTTCGAGCTGAAGTATATTTCAAAGTTCTGCAACCAACAATTTCTCATATTCTACAGAAGTATTTATAGAAGAATGAGGAGGTGAGATCTGATAAAAGATCTCTTAGGACAATTAATACAGAGTGATGACTTCTCGGCCTTTGAGGGGCTCGATGAAGAAGTTTACAGGTGTTTCTCTGTATTAATTGATATACATTAAAGATTTTAAGCTTGGTGGGAGCTGCTGTTGACTTTTAAGGCTCTATGTTATGTTGGAGTAACTCTGCTGATATTTTGTCATTAAGTTTATGTGCAGAATTAACTTCTCTGGCTGTGCTGAGGCGAATATCTGATTTTATCAATCACTTCGGCCTCTGTTTGAATGCTTTGAGGCACAGGTGGATTTGTGGTAGCTGAGAGGAATCAATTTGCCTCAGATGTGGCGGTGGAGGCCTTTCTGTCTGATAAAACACTTATGATTTTCTTTTAACTGTGTTTTAATTATGGGGATTAGGCTTTTGATAATCATTCTTAGCCGTAATCCCCAAATTATCTTCAATCCTTCTATTATGCTGCGTTCTGTCTTCAACATTGATACTATTTTAATTATGATTTAAAATCACTGTGTCTTGTTGATGTGCAGGTTGCGCAGGGCTCATATGGCATCAATGCCTCCATGAAACATTGACGAGACGTGAATGGAGCCCTCGTGGTTCTTTCCCTTTGATAAGGAAAGGCCAGTGGATCGTCAATCCTCGACTTTCTTTTTCTTTGTATTATAATGGGAAAAACCATTAATCGCCTGCGAAAACACAAACATATTATAAAATCCTGCGTTTTTGGGTTAAACTACTTTAGAAGGCGTGGGGAGGAGCATGGCCGTTGGATGGCGTCATCCAACGGTGGAGATTTATTTAGAGGAGGTTAGAAAGGGAGCAGAGGAAGAAAATTTCGGAACCGTCAATCGCGCAATGATCAACGGTGGTGAATAGATCGGGAATCAGCAATCGGAGGGGGCGAAAAAATAAATAACAAATCACACCTTATGAAATATCCGATGCGATTATATATGGGCCGTCGATTTGCAGATTAGATTTACGGCGAAGAATGAATCGGGAGGTGGTTATGGCAGGGGAATGGTTCGCGATCGGAGCAAATGAGGGCCGTCGGATCCGAGGAAAGTAGGGAGAAGATCAACGATTGAGGATCGGTCGGGGGTAGTTAATCGGAAAGGGGAACAAATGCACCAAATGAAACTTGCGATGCGATGTTGCGCGGGCCGTTTGATCGGCTTACGATCAACGACGAGGATTTCTTTTAAAGAAAACCGGCGGAAAACCCTTTATATCTTATGAAAACCAGAAAAACTTGATAAAACACAAAGTTTTAATGGTTCGGGGTGGGATATATATTTATGATATGGTCTAGCGCTCGATTGCGGGGCCTTGATCTATATGGAATGGTAATAGGCCGGGGGCGTATTCAAATAAAGGGCGAATCACAGTCGGAGCTTCGGGTTGGGGATTTTCAATCTAACCATTTAAATTTTCTGATGCGATCAGCGCCTTGGGACTTTAACCTTTGGTCTCGAGAAAAAGTAATATGAATGAAGTGGAGGGGGCGGAGTTTTATATATATGTGACCCAATCGCATCGGAAATTTTGATGTGGGTCTATCAATCAACCCTTTGTGAATTTCTCCGATGCGATTGTGCGATCGGGTCTTTTTAATCTAACCATTTTTTATCAAAAATCCGTTGTAAGGGTGCGTTAGACCAAAACTTTGGAAAAAAGGTTTTTTGATTTAACAAAGGAAAAAATCAATCGGATAGGGTTTATTCATTAGTTTGAGTGCCCAATTGCGGGCCTCTAGTTTCGTGAAGCGGCAAAAGGACTGGGGCTCATCTATAACAGAGCTAATCGCATCGGAGGCTTTTGTGAAAGCCAAAGACTTGCGCTCATTGATTACTTTTGATGCAATAAGCGCCTGATGGTCATAGCACCTAGTTCTAGGGCGTGGGCATGTGGGGTAAGTGGTTTAAGACTTAGCCCAAGGGAGCTTAAGTCCTTAGTAATAAAACTTGTTTTTTATGAATTTTTTCAGAGTTTTCAATGGATTTGGGGGTTTCAGAATAGTTTAAAAATGAGTTTTAAACTATGGAAAATGATTTTCATGAATGGAAGAAGAGGAATCATGAAAATAGAGGAGTTTTATGGAGAAAAAGGGGAGCAAAAATAAAGGTTAGTTTTGAGTGGGGGAAGGGGAAAATGATGATTTTGCAGCAGTCTTTTCTTATGAAATCAACAGAATTTGTGAGTATAAAAAGGGAACAGTAGTGGAGATTTGGAGAGAGGCATGAGGCCTTCAAGAGTCTTCAAGAGCCAACACTTTTTAGCAATAAAATTTGTTCCTTGAAGGCTCCAAAAATTTTTAGCCACCTTTTGCTATAACAAATTTTATAGGTGGCTAACAGTGGAAAAATAAGGTAAAATTTTGATTTGAATAATAATGACCATGTTGTGATGGGATCTACTCATTGTGTTTGTAAGCAAATCTATACTATCATGTTTTATTTGTTGTAGTGGTACTTGAAAATTGTGTAGTTAGTATGAGATGGAAGGAGTACGTACGTACCTGAATCTATGTAACATGAAAAGGGCGTATTGATGTAAGACTTAGAGAGACATGCATACTCCTTTATCATGTGTCCTTGATGATGACTTAATAGTTTGTCTTGTTTAGTTTAGTAGCCTTTATTAGTGAGTTCTTTAACACTTGGAGCAGTGGGGCATGTGTTGGTTGGATGCTCAATGAGTGGATAATATTATTGTTTCTAGAATCTAGGAGGTGAAGTTTTACATTAATGCGGAGTTCATCAAGAAGTTGAAATAATAATGCACACAAAGGACATCCTAGTAGAGTGACGATTGCAACAATTAGGTACCCATGCATTCTAGTGGATGGTTGTTCCTTTATATAGATATCATTAGTTTGATGATGAAGTGCATGATCAAGGTATGGAGTAAAAGTGCCATGTTGAACTAGAGTTAGAATTTGATAAACAAGAGGTTCTTCAGTTTATAATGGAGCATGTGCTACAAAGAAGATGTAGATGAAGACATCAACTAATGGAGATCAAGGCAAGTGGTAATTAAGAAAGAGTGTTGGATTATTTAACTCCCAATTGTCTCATGTGTGTGATCATATTGATTGTTTTAATTATTGTTCATTATTAGGTGGAATTAGTTATCTACATAGAGAGTTTTTTTATAGACTCTAGGAGGTGGTTAGTGCTAGTCGGGTTTGAGAGATTCTCTCTAATTAGTTAGCTTCCTAAATTTGTGTGTGGTTGAGATATCATGACAAATAAATTCTTATACATGTATCTAATTGCAAAGTGGACTCACATTGTCCATTAGAAACTTCTCTTAATAATTGTTATAGATATTTTAAAATTGGATATATTCTTCCTTGCACATATCTCTTAAAATCATAAAAGTGTGTCTCACCTCTTGGTTGTTGCACCAAGAGGCGCTCTATAGCCTAGTATGATAGTGATGTTGTAAACCATTATAAAATGTAATCTAATGTTTTTTTTTTTTTTTTACAAGAACGGTTATGAGATTATATTAGAAAGTGGCCAAGTGCCATCCAAGATTACAATATGTCGGGCCTAGCCCTTAGTCTTTCTGCCATGGTCTGATCATAGTTCCCAAATTTTGGGAATCCACCATTTTTACACTTGACAAGAAAGTCTATCTTTGTTATTTTTCCTAGTTTATATAAACACACAAACTGTTGTAAAATGAGACGAAAAAACATTGCAGCTTTAAGGGATAGAATTTATGGGCATCCCTTGGCATTTAAGGATTCACCAAAAGTAGTGTTCTATGTAGTGATCAAAACTATTATCAAATTAAAAATATGAAAAAAAAAATATTAACCTTTCACATTATATTATTTTCGGCTATTATCCTATGGTTTCCCAACCAAGTCTTCTTTCATTAATAAAAAGTAGTCTTATTTATCAATAAAGTAGGAAAAACAATTTCCCAAAACCAAGATTTTTTCATAGTGTTTTGGGGTGTACTTACTGTTTGTTAGAGCTTAATGCTTTATATCTCTATTTCCTCAATAATTGCATAGGGTTGTCTAGACTCTAGGTACATGGGATGTGACCATGAATAATTAATTTGTGATTTCTGAGTCGAGGGGGAAAAATGATTTCCCAAAACTTCAAGTTGCCCATGGCGTTTTGGAAAATGGGGCATGCCTAATGTTTTCCAAAGATTGATCATTTAGTATCTCTGTTAGCTTGATAATTAAAAAGGGCATCATGGTTGCATGTGGATCATATTTTTATGACTTGAATTGTCCATGATTAATTAATTTTTTGGGACTACACATTTATCAAGGGTCATATGACCTATATATATATATATATATCGATCGATTTATTTATGATCTCATGTTTATTATGCCTAGGGGCACTCTCTAGCCTAGTGTGGAAGAGATGTTGTAATGTTATGTCAACATTTTGACTCTGTAAAATTACCCGATATTTTTGGACTCTAGGCTTTGACAAACCATGGTTTTTTCCATGGCATTCTTCTATATGTAGCCTATTTAAAGGCATATAATTCCAATGAATTTTATTTTTTTCCAAAGAGAAGGATTTAGTTTGGGTATAAAAGACAATTTCGACGGGTAAGTGCAAGATAAATGAACCTGAAATAATTGAGACCAACATTTTATTAAATGATGGTTTAGGTTTGGAAAACACAAGAGAAATCAAATTACCAACAAACTATAAGATAAGGAGACTCATAACAAATGAGTGTGTTATCACTAATTTTTTTTTTTTTCAAACATGGCATGTCAACTCTGTTTTGATCATGATCTAAATAGTTTTGAAAGTCATTTTAGCATGGTTAAGGGTATTTCATAGTTTTAGAGGTTTAGTGTTCACCATCAAAATTCAAAAAAGGTATTTTTAGGTCCATTCCATGGTTAAAAAGTTCACATTTTTCATTTAACGGTCATCTAAGTAAGTTTTGGGTCGATTTTCTGCAATTAGCCACAAATCCACAGTTTCATAGCGACGTTAGTTCAAAAATTGAGTTTTGCGCTATGAAAGCGCTACTACTTTTGTAGCGCAAGGTGCGAAAATTACACTGTGAGCACTACGAAAGCGCGGTTTCTTAGCTTTCGTGTCAAATAAGTTGGGATTTGTCAGTTTCAGTTGGGGAATGACATGATAGGGGTATGGTGAGTCAGTTAGTTACCAGATTCGATGTACTTAATTGTCCTTCAGTCATCATAGTCATGATACGATATCAATTAAACATCATTCGATCATGAGGTGACATCTCTAATTCTAATTTTTTGCCTAATTGAGTCATCTCTGTTTCATTTACCTTCACATATGTTCTCCAAGCTCTAAAGCAGTAAGGATAAGCTTGTGGTTGTTCTTTCAAAGAAAACTCACACCATTATCAAGTGAGGCTATTCATCAAATCAAGAGAGGTTGTTTTACAGGTTTCAGAGAAGCTAACAAGTTTCCACATAAATTATATATATATATAAAATTTAATGGAGTCAAAATATTTACATAACATATATATACATAACATAAATTATATATATATATATATAATATAATTGCATCAAGAGGTGCTCTACATCTCAATTGGAAGTGATGTTGTCTAATCCCGTTATGTTATGTTATGTAAACATTTTGACTCCATTAAATTACATAAAAATAAAATAATGTAAAATAAAAATAATTAATTAATTATAATTAATAATTAAACTAACTTAGATCCATCTTAATTATGAGCAGCAAGAGTGATCAGATCTCAATAAAATACAATAAAGTTCAAAAAATAATTATAATTAATAATTAAACCAACTTAGATCCATCTTAACTTTGAATTCAAATCTATTTTCACTCTAAAAGAGGTTTGCATCTCAAGAGATTTGATCCCTCTGGGCGATTGGTAGATAAATCACTATGATCATAGTTGGCCTATGTAATATCCCTATTTTAAAGATTTTATAAACATTAATAATAGTAAAGGTTAAGATGACTTAAGGGAAAAATGTATGTAGACATATTATTTTGGAAATAAATAAATGAATGTGAAATTTTATTATGGTGTAAAGACAACAATAAATTTGAGACTAGGATTCCAAATCCATGAGGATGGAATAGAATCTTAAGACTTTCCCAAAATTCTCTAAAAATCCTTGGAGAAAAATAATAAAATTAAATTATTAGATGGGAGAAAAGAATCTAATAAAAGTCTCAGTAAAGTGGAAAGTTACTGAGAAGAGGTGAGAATAAAACTAGAAAGAGGAAAAGCTAGTTTTAAATAAGATTTTGTGGAAAAAATAAAAGTAAAGCCTAGGCTAAGGGAAACAACATCCCTAATTAACCGGACGCAGTTATGGAAACATGCTGAGGGAAATAAAGCTTAAATAAGCTATTCTTAGTGAGAAAGGGGGCTGTATACACTTAGGAGGAATTGGTCTTTGCTCGGGGGAGAGCTGTGCAATAAGCTCAAGGTTGGGAGGAAAATAGTCTTTACCATATTGGTATGGACATTCTGTGAAGTTTTATGTTTATATTGTTGTTAATATTTATCAAATTCTGATGTAGAATTCAGAAAAATTACTATTTTTATAAATTATGGCTTAAAGTTCAATTTTATAACTTATGTTTAATATAATGTGGTTAGTTCAGAAAATTAAGTGTCATATTTATTTAACAGAGATTAACTATAGAGGAGTACAATTAATCTTTCTATGTTGTTACACATACTAAAAGAGAATTTAGGGACAAACATACAAAATATCTAAACCCCGGGCTAGGGTCTAAATCTGCTATTTAAGTCCATCTAAATAAATGAATTTTCATTGCATAATTACAATATATGTACTGTGAAACCTAATATAATTAAGCTATAGTAATAGCAGAAATATGAAACAGAAATGAAATTCTAAACAGAATATAGTTTAGATACAAAGCATGAATGTAAATACATATCTGAATGATGCACATACAATTACGGTTACATTATAAACTAAAGAATAGACTGCAGTCATATAGAAATCATGTTGTATTTTATGCATATTAAGATTCTATCAAACAATTATAAAGATGTAAAGAATAAAAAAGGAATAAATCCTTAATTATATGTAGTAGTCCTCTTCAATAACATCCTCTAGTGGGGATGAGGATAACACTAGTTTAGAAACTATTCAAAAATAAAATTATTATACAACAATTAATTACAAATTATCTGTATCTTCCATCAAAATTCAAAGTACAAGGTACGAAGGTGAATTTTTTAAATGGAATAGAATGGTGGCAGAGCCTCCCATTTTTGGATAGACCGACCTGAAAGAAGTGGAATGGATCGTCAGATCTTCTGACAGTTGATTGCAAAGGATTGCATCAAAGAATGAATTAAATAGAACAAACCTGTAAGGAACCATATAGATCAAAGTTAGAAAATTATGTTGATGAAAATGAAAAGGAAAACATAGAAAGTGTACAGGTAATAATAATAATAATAATAATAATAATAATAATACCAGTGAAATTATCCTCAGGTTGAAATCTCTTTGTGTACAAATCATAAACAAAATCGTAAGCATAAGAAGGTAAAAAGAATAGAAACAATCATATTTCTGTAACTTAATGAAAAATTATGGAAAATATATATTGGCCTGAAGAAATATGTCTATTGAAGTACCTCGGAAATTGTATAATCGCGAAAGAATATAAAAATCTGGAATATGGGTTTCCGGAATTAGTTCGAGAATTAAAATATTATAAACTAAGTAATAAGTCAATTCTAGAAGACATTAATTAGTGTAACTTTATCTAAATATAATGATAAAACATACTATAAACATAGAAATTCAGAATTGTAAGTATAGGTACTTAAATTCTGAAATAATACTATGTTAAATAGTCAAAACTTTCAAGTATAGAGTTAAATTGAATAGTAGAAAATCAATTAATTTTCTGTATGGTACTACCAAAAATTAATAAATTTTATTAATTCTCTTTTATACAGAGAATGACATAGAAAAGAAAAGAGTACTGTCTAATATTAATAAATTATTATTATTATAAATACTATGAAGGATATTCATGAGACCAAGATGTAAATCAAGTAGTGAATAAGAGATAGAAGACAATGTAATAGAAATTCATAATTTTGATCTGCGAGGAGAATTCATAAAGAATTATATAAACAGAGAACACAAAAGCCATACTTTTGTCAGCACTTAAGTAGTTCAAAAATTGTATAACGAAATTCCAAAAATTCTCGTTAACCATAATATGTATTCTGAAATATACAATTGCGAATGTAAAGGAGGAAGCTCGCAATACATGTAACCTCACTTACTTGCGCAGAAGGAAAAGAAAATTCTGGTGGTGCACGTAGAAGGGGTATGTTCGTGTGACAATATATCACTACTAAGTAAAATCAAGAATGCATATATATGTACAAAGCAAACAGATGTAGGTTGAATAATTACAATTATACAACAGAGGAATATAATTTTAATTTCAGGAAAAGTAGTAAACATATATACAAGTCTAGTATATATCAATTACATAGCATCATAGTAAAACAAAGACTTCGTAGCATAGGAATTTCATTTGAAAAATCGAATTAGCGATGATATAGAGAGAACCCATAATTGAAATTTTGGGGGAAAATTCCTAATGCCAGAAGAAAAGGGAAATATATAGTAAAGTTGGGGAAATGTAATGAAAATCAAACTATGGACATTCAACAAACCCATAACAGTATAAACTCGAATTCACATGAAGGAATGATATGATTCTTTACTGTGAAGAACTAGTATAACAATTGCTCGCCTAAAACCATAACATCGAATTAACATAGAAATTCCAAATTCGAATCATGGAACTGGTTATAGCTCCTAAATCGAGATATGGAATTAGGGTAATAACCTAGAAATTCAAATTTACGAAAAACTCAGTGACAAAAAGGAAAATGGCATCGTATAAAAAATTCAAAAAGAAAAGTTATAAAATCATTTTAGTGATTGAAATAAAACGATAATACCTCTAGTAAGGACAACCGGAAGTAGAAAAATAAATCAATTCAAATAAGCTAATGAGTTTAGAGAATTTTCCCATAAATTGGTTATAGTATAAAAAGTACAATTACAAATTGGGGGAAAGTCATAAATTGGGAAAAGTCCATTAAAAAAAATTCGAATACAGAACTAGTTCTCAGGAAGTATAAATTTCAGTTGTAAGAATTAGAAGACCTCAGATAGAAGATACGTACCTTGCTATTCTGGAGGCAAGGGGCACGTTGTGGACAAAGAGGCCGAACTTATATATGATGCAAGATTCTGCCATAAAAACCAAAAAAAACTATGAAATGTTGTAGCAGAAGCCGAATAAATTTTATAGAGAAATTTCAATCAGGGAAAAAAAAATTATATACAAATTACCTGATAATCCTACGAGAAGTATACTCGACATTGGGGCATTGTATTACTAGAGAGGGTAATATGAATTGCAACTTAATGTCTTGCATTGTTCGAAACAAGAAATTCCAGAAACCAGAGAAGTGGTTCTCTCTATGAAATTTTCGTGCAAATGGAAACCTGGAGAAATGAACACAGAAGGTAATGACTAAACCCTATCCATAGTCATTCAAGGTATGGAGGAAATACAAATATATCACAATCGTTTCCGAGATCGCAAATCCGTCATACAAGTGTCCCAAGACTTAAATTAACCCATGTGATTGTCAGGTGCAAAAAGGACTAGAAATAAATGGTTTAAGTAAATGAAAAAATAAGGCATATTGAAATTTATTTCATTCGTATGCCATCCCATCAAGTCTACCATAATATATTGCTATCATTATATGGAATTAAATCCAAATTTAGGTCGAATTGACATTAGAGAGAAGTATTAAATTCAAGGACCGTGAATTGTAATATTAATAACATGTAGATGATGGTTAAGAAGGGTCACACATATATATTAATAGTAATATATATATACTCAATAATTAATTATGTTATATGTTGTATAGAAACATATACTAAATATTCTGATATCTTAGAAAATCAAAAGATATATAGAGAATTATTTTTTAATGGAACCATAATAAGAATTAGGGAAGGTTAAGGATGGTATATTCCAAGGTTATAACTAAGGTAAGTTATGACTGTACTTTTAGGAATAGGAAATAACAAAAAAATTTATGTTATAGATTGTGTAAAATACCAACTATGTATACAGATTCAAAGGACGAGGAGGCCTTTTGTAAATAAATGGAATACCTATATTAAAAACGTTCATGATAAAGAATGTGTCTTATAAAATACATTAAGGAGTAAATGATAAGACAAAAACAAATTGAAAAATTGTATTGTTAGTGAAAAATTGCAAATGACAAATATGGCGGAAAATACACTGATCATGAAAAAATTACTATAAAAAAGTTTTTTTATTTTTGGGTTAGTTGGAGTTGTTACAAATGGTATTAGAGCCCGTGTTGAAAATTCCGGGCTTATGTGTCCCAACACAGGAAGAAAAATCCCGATGTGATAAAAATTTGAATATATATATATATATTTGTGGATATTAATTTAATTATGTGTACAATGATTGAAGTATAGAAACAATTACAGCTGCTATCATGAATAACAAAGAAGAGTTGTACGTAGAAATAGGGGGTGAGGGAGACGCACCAGATCAAAATGCTCAAATGCTGGAAATGATAAGGAATATGAAACACAAAATGATTCAACTAAGAAATAGCAATGAAGGGTTGTTGAAAGCCAATAATTAGCAAGAGAGGTTTATAAGGGAATTAAACTCCAGGTCTAGTCATCAAAGTGAAGACTAAGCAAGAAAGAAAAAAGAAATTGAACCCAACTTAGAAGGGTCTGAGAGTGAGGAAGAATCTGGATCTAAATCCAGAAAGAAAAAGGAGTTGCAAGGAGAATTCCGCAAAATCAAACCTCCAACATTTGATGGGGAAAGTGAAGAGGATGTGGAAGCTTGGCTCTTGAACATGGTCAAATACTTCCAGGCATATGAATACGGAAGTAATTTGAAATCTAGATTGGCAATTTACCAGTTGCAAGGTAAAGCCACTCTTTGGTAGGAAGAGACAAAAATTGTACATGCGCTTGATGAAAAAACTATTACATGGAAATAATTTCGAGCGAAATTAAAATATAGATACCTTAGTGAGAGGTATCATGATGATAGAGCGAAGGAATTTCATGAGCTAAGACTTGGAAAACTCAGTATTGATGAATTTGTTACAAAATTTACAAATTTAATTCGTTATCTATCTTACATCAGGGAAGAAAAGGCCAAAGTACAATGATTTTTAAATTTTCTACCTACCATCTACAAAGAAATAATTGAATTTGATAATTCTAAGACAATGGATGAAGATGTTTGAAAAGCCATACTGTGCTACTAACAATTTAAAGGCAGAAACGATCAGCTGAAAAACTAGCAGAATAAAGAGAAAGGGAAAGGGGAGTCAAGCATAAAAAGATCAAAACCAGCCTATTTGAAAAACTTTGGGAAAAGCTAACAACGAAAGAAGTTTAACAAGAGTGGATAAAACTAGACAGCACAATCCCACACTTGTTCCAAGCTGATGGAAACAAACATCAAAAGAGAAGGAGTGGTAAAAGTAAAAGAACCATTAAAATTATGGGGGTGTGGAGAGCCTCACATGTTGCGAGACTACCCACACAACACTAGAACAATCCAGAATATTCAAGCAATACGAGAAGAAACTACAGTAAATGGAGTTGCTCACAATATTCCTAGGATCAATGTTGCATTAGAAGACCGACAGGCTGAACACCAATCAACAATGATAGAAATTGAAGGTATGATTGCTGACCAACCTTTTTTTGTTTTAATATATAGGCGAAAATTTAAGTTATATCATCCCCTAGATAGTGGAAAAGTGTAAGCTAAAATAAATAAATAAAATTCAGCAACCTTGGTTAGTGCAGCTAGCTATGGGAACAAAGAGAAAAGTGACACATAAACTTCCCAAAACTGCTATAAATTTAAATTGATATAAAACTGAACTCCATTTAAACATTCTCCCTTTAGGATCCTATGATCTGTTAGTAGGAATGGACTGGCTGGAAAAACAAAAAGCAATAGCAAATTTCTTAGATAAAACAGTACATTCACTACAAGGAAAAGACCCTCTAGCGGAGGTTATAAAGGAGGTTTTTAGTGTTATAAAATTGAAAAAAATTGCCAAAAAAACATTTTCTACATCTGTTTATGGTTACGGAGGTTTTGGAGGAGGGTGAAATCGCGAAGTTGGG
>JAXQQM020083605.1:0-20259 GCA_034641835.2 Pinus albicaulis | reverse complement strand
ATCGTCCGGTTTTCCTTGACTCGTTTATGATTGTTTCGCTTTGATCGTTTCTCCTTGCTTGATGAACCTTCTGGGTTGGGTTCTTTTTGTGTTTTGGCTTTTGGTTCAGCCCCCAGAGGATCAGATCTGACCTCTGCTTTTCCGAATTTTCACCTTTTCATACTTGGCTTGATTGGCGCGAGTTTAGCACTGACAGTCGCGCCAGTTGGCGCAGGTTGCCAGTTTACCACTCGCGCCATCCCCTGTCTGGCGCGGATTACAGCCAGACAGTCGCGCCATTTCCTGTAGGTGGTAGGGTTATCCTTGTTCGGAAGTTTCTTTTGGTCAGTATTTTGCTTCTGGGTTTGTTTTAGATTTAGCTTGAAGTGGGAAGTCTGGTTTTGGTTGGGAGAAATTCTTTGTTTTTTCATTTTCAGGCAGTGGCGCTTGTTGTCAGTTAGCAACCCGCGCCACTTGGCCATTGGCGCTAGTTTTCAAGTAAAAGTCGCGCCAAGTGGCGCTAGTTGTCAATGTACAAGTCGGGCCACTTTCAGGGTGTATGAAAATTGAGTTTTTCCCTTAATCCTTCAACAGTGTGTCTTTCCCTTCGGGTCTTTCCTCTGTATGAGCATAGATTACATTGCTCATTATTTGGGATGTCTTCTTTCTATGATTGTTTGATGTAAAAGGGATGAATGCCTTGTTTTGATCTCTTGCTTTGGAAATCCTTTTTGTGTTTGACCGCATATGTCTTGTCAACTTTTGAGGGATTTTGTCACAAAGTATTTTGAAACAACGGTTGCATTCTTAGTGTTTATTTGCACCCCTTTTGCTTTCATCCTTCATTAAGGGGATTTGCGTTTATTTAGTTTTCGTCTCAAAGTGTTCTTTTTCGTTAAAATGCATTAGATCACATTGCATTGAAAAGTATTTTTTGAGATTTATCATTGAACTTAGATTACATTGTTTAATGATTGAAAACTAGAAATCGCTTTGAGTGCATTCTCTTTTATTGAAAGTATGCATTAAGTAGATTCTCATTTCATCGAAAAATGCATTGAGTGCATTCGTATTATTTGAAAAGAAAAGGAAATTGTGCATGGATTACAATTGCATAGTTTTTGGAAAAAGGATTTTGCATAGATTACATTGCATAATTCGCTTCGTTGAATGTTTAGAATACTTTTGGATAGTGAAAGTCATCTAGTTTGGAAAAGTTTCGTTTTCAGTTTTGCTGTTTGTTGCATCATTGTTTGAAGCTCTTCCCTTAAATAGATAGCATTCATCGAATTGAAAGTTTTCTTTTCTCATATAGTTTTGCATTTAGGAGTCTTTTGAGACACTACATACGATAGGGCCTGGAAATTGAAACTTAATTGAAGATCAACTGTAAAATTCATTCAATTAACCTAAGGCAACATTGGAACTTAACGAAACACATTTAGAAGGTCTAGGCTAGAGACGTGTTCCAGCGTCGTTAAACCTAGCAGCTGTCGTTCGCCTGTTGGCTTTAGACAGTGCTAGTACGGACTTGCGCTCCCCGTACCGTCGCGTATATAAAGGGAGACCCCTCTAGGTTTTCAATCCTTTATCCACAGGAAGCCGAGTCTGCCGCCCTATACCCGTGATACACCGAACACAGCATTCGGGGAGACTAACTGCACGTACGGAAAGTCCTTGGTCGATTTCTGTTTCATTATTGAAACCAAGGTGTATATTGCAGTTCACGGATATTTGGTACACCCTTTGTGCCTAGTTTTCCTGAGCAGTCATTTGGTCTTTTCTGACTCCCTAAATTTGAAAAGACCGTCAAGCGCTTGTCCTTTCACGCTTGTGTCAAATCTGAAAGAGATAGAGTCATCTTTTTATCGTTTCTCGACTCTTAAAACATGAAACGGTAGAATTTGTTTATTTTCTAATGTGGTAAAATCAATCTCCCACGATTACACACCCGTTTAGACGTTGCTTGTGACTGTTTCATCGTGTGTCTTAACTCTTTTTCAACCCGTGTGTGGTTTTGATTTTGATGGCAACCTTTTCAGAGTTTACCAACCAAGGAATCCCCTCAGAAGGGAATCCTGGTCATTTTCCTCCTTTTGGAAATGTTGGTGCTCCTTACATGGCGACGTTGTCCCTTCCTGGGTTAACTGTTGGGTTGCCTGTTTGGTTGTTCTCAACCTTTGTTGTCCCGAATGTCTCCACTACTGTTCAATCAGTTCCTCCACCTGAACAACCTCATATTGATTCCAAGGTGGACCTCTCCCCTTCTTCGCCTGTTTCTGCGTCCTCCTCTTCTACTTCGCCTGGTGAAAGTCTGGATTCAAGTAACCGGGTGGCTAAGAAGAAGAAGAAGAAGACAAAGAAGAAGAAGTCTGATAAGCGAGAGGCTAAATGTACGGCTACTGTCTCCGAGATATCTCCTCTTGATAAACCTTCCAACCCTCCACGGAAAGTCAAGTTCCCTTGCCTGTTGTGCACGGGAGACCATCTTCTTCGAGACTGCCCTGGCATTCCCAAGGTGCTCGAAGTATGGTCCAACGGCCACCCACCATTGCCTTTGGCTTCCGGGAGTCAAGTTGGGGGCACGTCCTTAGCTGCTGTTGATAAGAACTCTAAGAAGCAGGGTAAGATCACCAATCCCTGTAAGTTGTGTGAAGGGCACCATGCCATTCACCTTTGTCCTTATATGGATGAAGCCAAAAGAGTTTTGGACAACCCAACCGGTTCTACACCACACCTTCCACCTGGTTATAATCGGCTTTCTTTGAGTCCTCTGCCAGCTGATCCTATGATTGGTCAAGAGTCATCCTTGGTCGATCCCACTCCCCCAGAAATTCAGATTCAGGAATCCGTTCCCGACCAACCATTGGTCGTGGGATCAGTTGAACTGGCCCCATCTACGGTGCACCAGGTCTTTTCTGTTGAGAGTGGACCCCATAACCCTCATGTTCTTCTGGTTTCTTCAGATTCTTTAGACTTGGAGAGAGATTCTCCTGTCCCTGTACTTCAAGAAGTTTCTCCTCCGCCTCCCAAGATGGAGGCTACGGAGGATTTTCCTCCCGCCTTCGAGATGGAGGTCATGGAAGAGGCTTCTACTTTCGTAACATCAGGGGAAGACCTTCGCATTTCGATGGTAGCCCCTCCGAGTAGTTTGGTCGCTTCCTTTGACTGGAATCGATTTGCAGGATTTCGCCTTTCGTCTTATGTGCCTTTCGAGATCACAGTACAGGCTCTTGGTCTGGTTGTACCCAGCACCATTATAGACGAAGGTGCGTCTGTTAGTATTCTGTCTTCAACTACCTGGCAAGCTTTCGGTTCGCCACCGCTTGCGCCTGTTACGCAGAATCTGTTGACATTCAATAGAAGAATGAGTCAACCGTTGGGGATCCTTCCAAGGTTACCTGTTACTTTGGGAGGTAAAACCGTCCATATGGACGTGATGGTCGTTCCAGGCCCCTTGGATTTCAATCTGTTGTTGGGGCGCGATTACACTTATGCCATGGGAGCACTTGTCTCCTCCCTCTTTCGCGTGATGTGCTTTCCACATGAAGGACGGATCGTGACCATTGATCAGCTGTCATTCTTTGGTCCTAATATGGCAACTAGTCCGCCATCACCCCCTCCTGGCTTTTATCCACCCGTTGTATCTGCCCCACCGCAGGTCAACTATGTGGCTACTTACCCCGTGCCTGTGCTCAGTGATGATGCCGTTGTGCATAATGTGCTGGGGGCATTGGGTCCTGACTTCCAGGGTGTTTTCCTTCCATCAAGAGTGGAACTCTTGGAAGCACCGCCTTCTTGTTCATTTTGATGTAAGTCGGTTAGAGCATAGTTCCCTCCCTGTGTCAAGCTCTTTAAAAAATGAAACCAGGTTGTCGGAGCAAAGTTCCTTGTCTTGTGTCAAGCTCCTTAAAAAATGAAACAAGGTTGTCGGAGCAGAGTTCCTTGTCTTGTGTCAAGCTCCTTAAAAAATGAAACAAGGTCGTCGGAGCATAGTTCCTTGTCTTGTGTCAAGCTCTTTAAAAAATGAAACAAGGTCATCGGAGCATAGTTCCTTGTCTTGTGTCAAGCTCCTTAAAAAATGAAACAAGGATGTCTGAGGATAGTTCTTTTAATGTGTCAACCTCGTTAAAACAATGAAACACGTTCCCGTTAAATTCGAGTCTTTGATAAGATCTCGTAAAATCCCAGTCGAGTCTTTTCTTTTGATCTTGTAAATTGAACCTTCACTCCATCTGTCTTTCATATGGACTGAAGCTTGGGGGGCATGTACCTCGAATTGAGTCACCATGCTGGGGGCATGCTTACTTTTTCAAGCATAGTTTATTTCCGTTTCAAGCTTGTGTAAAAATGAAACCGGTTTCAAGCGTAGTTTATCTTTGTTTCAAGCTTGTGTAAAAATGAAACCAACTTCAAGCAGAGTTTCCTGATTTCAAGCTTGTGTAAAAATGAAACCTTCCCCATTTTACCTCTTGTGATTGTCATTTTTATCAGCCTGTTTTTGCCAGATGAGCCTTGGTTTTCTCACTCCATCGTCATTATCTGCTTGGCCGATCATATGCCTTCACTTGGTTGTTTTACCCGTTCCTGAGGAACCGCTGCGATGAGTGGTCTTGTTAGCCAGCCTCTTAACCTTTACTTGTTTTGAGAAGTTCCACCATTACCGGAACCAGTAGCTACCCTTTATACCACTCGTTCCTCCAGGAGGAGTCATCTTTCAGCTCTTTTCTGACTCTCTAAATATGAAAAGATCGCCGAGGCCCTTGTCGTTTCGATCTCGTTAAAATGGACACGAATCGACATTCACCCAGTATAAGTTTAACCCTTTTTCGGGCTGGGCTGGATCGATTACGAAAAGGAATACCCTTAGCCTATTGCGACTAGGAGGTTTTCCCGGATATTGTTTTCTACCTTTTCGGATCTGTGGAAACTATTTACGAAAAGGGACCTGTGGAGTTTTCTTTTCCGCTGTCTTTTCAAACTCTCTAAACATGAAAAGACACCGAGTTCTTCCTTTGTCAGACTCGTTAAACCCTGATGACATCGGATCCAGTCGAAATGACGTTATTCGAGTCGCTCCTTCCTAGGGCTCGTTAAATGTACTAGGATGGATTCGCCCGAAGGGCGGACTTATATGGAAAGCATATGGTATCCTCTTCAAGCTTGTGTAAAAATAAAGAGGTACTCACCAAGATGGTGGGAAAAAATGGAACCATCGTCGTTGTCGTCGGCAGTATGTCGCTCTTGAACATGGCACTTGTCTGCATTCGTGTCGGGTTGGGGACATCTCATCTCGTTGCTTCACTTTGCTTCCATGGGTTTGGGTAATCTCTTTTGACCTCTCATCTGTTCACTGCCTCGTCGCCATGACCCCTGATCCGTTGATGTCAAATACTGCCAAATCCACTGTCGTGCCGTCAATATGTTCAAGAGAAGTTGGCCTCTGCAAATATCAACCTTCCTCTGTTTCTCATATGGTCCTGATTCACAACAAAACATTATGTTCCTCTGTCTCGTGTCGATGATGTGGGAATCATTATGGCCCACCTTCGATCAAGGTCACTTCCTGTCGACATCAACTCATTATCCAGGAAGTTGGTCTAGAGACTCCTTATGGTACCTTGGAACCTGCATGCCTCAATGGCAGGTTCGTCGCATTCGACGAGAGGTTTACATCATTGGCCTCCGATCGAGTGATTCTGCGGGTGTTCGACGTCAGCTCATTTATTCGCACGCCGTAGATTGTACCAGTAGTACCTTGAGAGCCATTGTCATTATTGGTGGTTTCTCTCGCGTCGGTTAACAGCTTTCATCATTGGCTGGTAATCCGACGATGTTCTTGCATGTTCGACTTCAGCTCACATATTCACATGCTTGAACTTGTACTCTGTTGGGTCGAGATGGAGCACAAGACCCTGGATTGTGTCTGTTGTAATCCAGGCTACGATTGTGGATTATTATCATTATGTACATGACTCACTGATTGGATGGCTGCGACCATACCTGAGTCTATCTGTTTGATCTTAGTTGGATCGTCCTTTTCTGGATCGGATTATAGTATACTACGATTTCGGATAGGTGATCCATACCACATACATCATGTACTTGAGATATTAGTTGTATCTTTCGCGAGGTTTTCGACGGCGGGCCCCTTCGGTTGAACATGTTCTCGTAAAACATTTCACCCCTCTCTCTCTCTCGGGCCTCATGCTTTAGAGGGCATACATTTACCTGATAATTTGTCACGAATCCCTACCATTCCTGTCCTTACCAAATGGAGGGACCCATTATGTGACTGTGAGCAATGTCAAGCCTTGAAAATACCTTCATTGCATCCCTTTCCATGAGACAACATTTCTCCTGTTTTATCATTTCTGACGAGACCCCTAAAAACACATGTTGTTGCATTGGCGCTGGTAGCCCGTTATGTACTCGCGCCAATGGGGGAAAATTAACACTGATCCCGCGCCAATTGGCGCTCTGTCCCAGTGTTGTACCGCGCCACTCTGTTTATGGAAAGTTTTTTAAAAAAGAGGCGAAGTTTCGATTACAACAACTTCGTGGATGAGTCATCAGGAGTGGTTTCGCCTGAATAACCACGGCCTTCCTCCTTTGGCCTCTTGTTTCCACCTTATGGGGAACCTCCCAAGGGATAAGGCCTCCCTTCCACTATTGTAAGGATCCCAACCTCCTCCTCTCCTCTATAAATATAGCCATCTTCCATTGATGAAGGGGCTGAAAGAGGTGATAGGCTCTATGTCTTTGACTTTGCATCTCCTGGGTCCAAGTGCCTTTGTCTTTGTAAAGAATCCTAGAATCCCTTTTTCCCTTAAAGGCCCATTCAAGCGAGAGATCGGACCATTGTTACGAGACTGCGGAAGGTTTCCATTTCCTTGGCGAGCTTTGCGAGGCATTGGACAACGGAGACCCGTTCGAAGAACAGACGTCGAGAACTTGGTTGCCTTCCTATTCGTTTATCACTTTAATAGATGACTATGATTATGGTTCCACTCCTTTTTCTATCATGTTAATGCGAGTAATATCTTTGTAGTGTTTGAATTCGTATCTTGGTGACTAGCCATGTATCGGTAGAATATTACACGTGCAGGTGTTCATCCACGGAGATCGTGGAAGGATTGTGATCTGCCAGGGCTGGAGGACGGGGACATCTTCTTCTTCAGATCTAGCATTGGAATCCAGGTAGGCTCTTATCCCAAGTCTTTCATTCGTAACTAGGAGCTTGCGTCATAGCATTGTTTGTTTGTTGCTAGACCCCTGCTGGGCTAGTAGGGATCGCCTCTGTCCGCAGAGGGGATTTACCTCCTCAACAGTCTTCTAAAGGTGTGAAGATAAGAACATCTCTCTAGGTCATGAGAAGTTCATATGTTTTACAAATGAGGGAATTGTCTTAGGAAATTTCCTCTCTCCAAAAGGAATCGAAGTGGACCCTAATAAAATAGGGGTAAAAAAATGTTCCTATTCCTAAAAAAAAAATGTTTTAGAATTTTTTTAGTCCTTGTTATATATTAATGGAGATTTATAAATTATTTTAGCAAAATTGCTTCACCTTTATTTTCATTACTGGAAATATATGTCAAGTTCTATTGGAAATATTTATGTCAAGAAGAATTTGATGGCATGAAAAAAAAAATAATGACAACATCTATCCCAATAGGCACAAATTGGAACCTACCCTTTCATATTCATACATATGCACTAAACAAGGGGATTGGGGCAACTCTGTGACAATTTGAAGGTAAATTGTTCCGTGCAATTTATTTAAATAAAAGGAATCTATCCAAGATGAATTAAGCTATATAGTAATTGAAAAAGAGTTCCTTGTAGTTGTAAATTCCTTAAATAAATATAGATGTTACACCACTAATTATCAAGTCTTTTTACACATTGACCATGTAGCAATCAAGTACTTAATGAATAAACCACATGTGAATGCTCTTATAATTAGGTTTTACTATTGCAAGAATTTGACTTGGATATTGTTGCAAACCTAGAAAGGAGAATGTTGTTGCATATTTTCTATGAAGATAAATCTTTTATGCAGATGAAGAAGTTAGATATGACTAGCTCCATAACGAGCATCTTTTTTCCATATCACTTTTCCCCACGACTCTCTAAGATTGCCAATTTCCAAGCTACTACCTAATTCCATCCTCGCCTATTTTCAAAGGAAGAGAGTAATATTGTAGGAAAAAGTCCCCCGTACACTCATATCTATGGAAACCTATTCAATTTAGGGTGTAATCATATTATAAGAATATGTGTGAGGGGAAAGGAGGGCAACTTAAAAAATCTTGCTAGTAAGATACTTTTGGCCAAACCTTCACAAGGATTCCAAGAGATATACCTCACATTGGGATGATTTCCAAAGGATGGGTAAAACTACTTGGAAGGATGAGATTCCCCTCCAACCTCAAGTGTCTTTCGATATAGTTGAGAAGTGGGGCACGGACATCATTGGTCATATTTATCCCCCATCTAGGGAGAAGAAGTGTGCATTGACTAGCTAAAAAAGTGGGATGAAGTGATGATCAGGAGATCATGTAGTTTTCTCAAAATTGAAAGTGCTCAAAACTGTACCGAACCTAAGTGACTGGGTAGATCTCATCGTTTCGATTCTAGCACCGTGAACTGTTTGAAAAATCGATGTCGTGTGAGGAATATATCACGTTATGATCGTTTTCCTAAACAATTAAATTGTGAAAGGAGTGTCTAGGATGCCCAGTTAGCATGCAGGTGCGGTCAACATGGGTGGCATATTCTTGAAATATTCCCTTTTCCCAAATCCAGTCATGTTTCGACAAGTGGTAGTTTCTGGGCCATTGGATGGGTGACACGTGGCTAGCTCGGAGGCTGCCATGTGTCCCCTTGACTGTTGACCTAAATTTTGGTGGAGTCCGGGGGGTTCGACCCCGTGACCTTTGACGTGTCTGCACAAGACCTTAACCATCTCTGCTATACATTAGTTCTTACCCTGTAGGCTGCCTGCATCATTTTATGTTGTTATGGTCGGAATTTTGAGGGGGGAACCGTGCACTTATAATGTATGTGGTCACATATGATATTAAACTGCAAAAACAAATGGTTAGGTTAACAAAAATTCTGGCAGATGAACCACAACATTAAGCTTAACGTCAAAACCTTGTCACATACTAATTTTTTCTCTGGTGGTTATAGTTTCCTCCACGTGGTTAGACTCCAACTCTGACAGTACATAAAAAATTAACCCCGACAACTTAGATTTTTCACAACATGTAGGTTATGTTGGTGTTTAATGCGACGGTTTGGAACTTTGAATACTCCAGGTTCCGCTTCGAGTTTTGGCAGAGCTTAAAATTTTTAAACCATATCTGCTGGGATTGTGGGGGTTGGCATGTGGCCACCCCCTCCCCCTTAACACTGAAACTTAATGTCAAGGTTTACAGGTTGGCGGAAGTTTAGCGTTGAGCCAAAATTTTGGAATTTTGCTATTTTTTACTACGGATAAGTGCAACCTCCACTTTTAATGGAGTTTTTCTAGCTATTATTTGGAAAAATCTTTGGGAGGTCAATTTTCGACAAATTTGGGTAAAATAAGAGTCTATATAGACTAATTTGAGCATTCTCGAGCCACTGGTGTAGAGAAAACAACCATTAGAGGCTGGGTGCTGGACCAACAGATGTAGCCCAGGAGGGGTGAACTACTTCATCATGCCTACTGTGTAAAACATATGTGTGATGTTATTTCTCTATTATATGCTGCTATACATTGTTATTTATGCTTATTTTCATGTTTAAAACTCAAAAAATAATCTATGTTTCATGGTTAAAAAACTCATTCCTTAAGCAAACAAATGGAGACAAATTGTACATGTTTTTTTATTATTGAAAGGAAACTTAGCACAACAAAGCTAATACACTCTTTTTTGATCACGTTGGTATCATAGATAGAGTTTATTCTCTGGTGTTTTAGTGTGAAAATATTTGTTTAACTGTTTGCAAGGGTTTACATGCCTATTAGGCTCAAGATTAAGAGAGGAGAAGGCAAATTGGTGGAAGCAAGAGGTTCTCAAAGGGAGCCACAACAAAGGAGGGCAAGATTGCCACATTCTCCAGCACCTAGCTCACCTCCAAAAGAAGTAGAAGTAGCATTAAGCATGCCTTAAGGAGAAGGATAAATCCATGAAGAGGTGGATCCCAAAGAAGAAGAAAGAGTGTTCAGGAAAGCATTCCTTGACATGACTGAAATGGTGAGAGTCCTTTATCAAGAAAGGAATGAGAGACTAGAAGGAGAAGGATCCAAACTTCATAAGGAAGGTCAGGGATCATCACGAGGTGACAATGATGAATATAAAGAAGGGAAATGGAGGAAATGGAGACAATGTAAAGTCACCATCATCACCCTCATCTTCATCCTCATCTTCCTCTACTTCATCTTCAGTACATCAGCCACACAAGTCAAAGAACACTAGTAAAATTCCTTTTCTAAAACTCGATGTTAAGTTTGAATTGCTAATGTTTAATGGTGAATTCAGTGTAGAAAATATTGATAATTGGATTAGGCAATTGGAGGTCTATTTGAGAATTCAGGACCGTCATAATGATGATACCAAAATCCAACTTGCTTCATTGAGAATGGAAGGTGCAACACTTGTTTGGTGGGAAGCCAAGACAAAGGAGGAGATCAAAAATCATGGTAATATTATCCTCTCATGGAATGATTTCATTACTGCAATAAAAAAATAGTTTAATCCATTAGCTCATATGTAGAAAGCCATAATGAAATGGAAAAATTTTAGACAATTGAAAGGACAAAATGTACAAGAATACACCCAATAATTTAGGAGAAGAGATCTCTTTTTAGGGGTAGAGTCGCAGAGCCAAGATACTTTGCTCAAGTACATAGGAGGCTTACATAGCTACCTAAAACATGTTTTTCTCATTTTTAACATTACAATCTTAGATGAAGTTTGTGTTCAGGCCACACATCTAGAAGCTAGAGGAAAAAACATTATTGATGAGGGTAGAAAGAAACATTTTAAGGGGAAAAGAAAAGAGAAGACCTGAAAAGGTAAGAGAAAAAATAATGCATCTGTCAAGAAAGAGGGAGAAAAAGTGGTTTGTAAACATTGTTCAAGAGAAGGCCATGAAGAGAAAAAATGTTGGAAATTACATCCTAAAAAGAGACCCAAGTATAACAATAAAAAAGGGAACTAGAAAACTACAACTACAACTTAACATGACTTAGGAGAGGATTGAAGTGATGAATCTAAAATTATAGCCATGGGATTGAAGAACATGAAGGGGAAATAAATTGAAAAAAAATCCAGTACTACTACATCAAACTGTCACATACAAGCTCCAAATGAAGAAGAGAGAATTGAACTCTTTCATGTGAGGGTCATATCCAAACATACCAAGATTGACACACTATTTGATAGTGGGTCACAAGAAAACTTAATATCTAAAGACTTGGTCAAGAAACTTAATCTTTAGACCATTCCACCTGCAAAACCATATCCACTTGGGTGGATTTGTAAGGATGAAAATTTATAGGTTTCAAAAAGGTTCATATTGTGCTTTGCAATAACTGCACATTTTGTTGACATAGTTGAATTAGATGTGGTTCTGCTTGATATTACAAGTATTATGTTGGGAAGTCTGTACTTGTATGATAGGAAAGCGATCTTCCATCACCATGAGAACAAATACCATTTATTTAAAGATGGAAAGGAGTACATTGTTAGAGCACATCGCAAGAAGAAAAATATTGTAATGGTAAATGTTGGACAGGTAAAGAGGCTGGTGAATTCAAGTAAGAGTTTTTTTCTTCTAATGATTAAGCCTAAATATGATTTTAATCATGAATCATTTGAGGATTGTGACCCTAAGTTTAAATCAGATTTATATGATGTAGTTGATTCAAATCATGAGATGTTTCAGGAGCCAACATGATTGCCTCCAAAAAGGGAGATTCAACATGAGATTCAGTTGCAACAAGATTGTCCTCTTCTAAACATCGGCATGTATCGCATGTCGATAATGGAGAATGCTAAATAAAGAGGAAAATCAAGGACATGTTGTACAAGGGACTCATAAGGCCAAGCACTTCGCCATGCGGTTCACCCATAGTCTTGATTCTGAAGAAATATGGGACTTGGTGCATGTGTGTAGACTTCAAAGCTTTGAACAAGATAACAATAAAGAATCGATACCCACTCCCAAGGATAGATGATTTTCTTGGTCAGCTGAAAGAAGAAATTTTTTTCACTAAGTTATATTTATGAAGTGGATATCATCAAGTAAGAATTGTAGAAAGTGATATATGGAAGACTGCATTCAAAACCAAACAAGGAATGTTTGAGTGGTTGGTTATGCCATTTGGTTTGTGTAATGCACCCATGACTTTCATGATTGTTATGGATAATTTTTTGCATCCATTTCTTGATGACTTTGTGATTGTGTACTTAGGTGATATATTTATTTTTAGCAAAACAAGAGAAGAACATGTCTTGCATGTGAAAAGGGTGCTTCATGTTTCAAAGAAAGAGAAATTATTTCTTAAGATGTCAAAGTGTGAAATCGGAAAGACTTCTCTGGTTTATTTGGGACACATTGTAGGAGGAGGTGAGTTGAGAATTGATCCTAATAAAGTGGAAGCCATTGTGAATTGGATCACTCCCAAAACAGTAACCGAGGTAAGAAGTTTATTAGGCACAACTCAGTATTGGAGAAATTTTCTTGCTAAATTTTCTGCCATAGCAACTCCTATGCATGCAGTGACAAGTGTGAAGAAAGGCTTCCAATGGGGAGGAAAACAACAACAAGATTTTTAAGCTTTAAAGGACAAGATTAGTTCAAATCCGGTCCTTTCATTACAAAATTTGAGACAGCCATTCGAGATACAAATCGATGCTAGTGATTATGCCATGGACACAATACTTTTGCAGCATGGTAAGCCTATCGCTTTTCATTATGAAAAATTCAATGGTGCTATAACTAATTATCCTAGCTATGAAAAAAAGCTATATGAGTTGGTACAAAGTGTCAAGAAGTGGAAGCACTACTTTATGGGTAAAGAGACAATTATACATACCGATCACCAACCATTACAGTACTTGCAGTCGCAAACAAAATTGCAACAATCATGACATTTCAGGTGGATGGGATTTCTTCAACATTTTCACTTGGTTATAAGGTACAAGAAAGGTATTTTCAATAAATATGTTGATATGCTTTCAAGGCCAATTATAAGTACTTCTACTTTACTTTAAAATGATTCTATTGTACATGAGAGTTACATAGAACAATATGAATCTGATTCTGATTTTCAAGATGTGTATGCTAGTTTGAGTGAAGGGAATCAAGTTGAGGAACATGATTATCACATGCATAAAAATTTGTTGTTTCATTTGGGAAAGCTGTGTATATGACAAGGAGAGAGGCTTAGTGTCATGAGAGAGGCTCATTCATCTCTTATTGCTGGACACTTTGGTGTAAGTAAAACAATGGTGCATCTATAGAGGTATTGCTATTGGCCTCACATGATCGATAGTGTGTCACGTCTTATAAGAGGTTGTTCTATGTGTGCAACAAGCAAGCCTAGCAATAGGAAGCTTGGGTTGTAAACGCCACTACCGGCACCATCAAGGCCATGGGAGAGTGTCTCCATGGAATTTGTTGGAGATCTACCTATGTCAAAAAAACAACATGATTATCTTTATGTAGTTGTGGATAGATTAAGTAAAATTTTTATACTTATGCCATGTAAGAAAACCATTACTTCTGAACAAACTGTTGAACTTTATTTTCAAAATGAATGGGTTCATTATTTATTGCCAACTTCTATTGTTAGTGATAGGAATTCAACGTTTATTGGGAATTTTTGGTCCAATCTTTGGAAAGTGATAGACACAAATTTGAAAAATAGTACTTCTTTTCATCTACAAATTGATGGCCAAACCGAGGTGGTGAACATAACCGTTGTGCTTCTATTGAGAGGATATTACAGAAAACATCCCAATTTGTGGGATAAATGACTGCATTACATTCAACACGCTTACAACCGGGCAAGCACTCTTCTACAAATACTTCACCTTTTGAAGCATGCTTTGGGTATTTTCTGAAATCGCCATTAGAATTCATCTTTGAGAAGGATGTTGCAATTGGTGGGCATAGTGATATTAACAAGGTTCAAAAATTCATTGATAAAATTCATATTATTCATGAACAAGTTCAAGAACAACTTGAGAAGAGTCAAAGAAAATACAAGGAGAGGCATGAAAAACATAGAGTTGATCACAAGTTTCAAGAAGGAGATGAGCTATGGTTGTACATAAGCAAAGAAAGAATGTAAGGAGAAGGTAAAAAGCTCAAGCCCATTCACTATGGTCCATTCAAGATCATCAAACAAGTTGGTAATAATGAATTTCAACTTGACTTGTCTTCATATATGAAAATGTATTCAGTTGTCAATGTGGAATATTTACGTTTGTATGAGCCTCCTTTGATTGATGATAAAGGGAGTGATGTTCAACTGCCATCTATAGAATATTTATCGCCAGAATTTCTGGATGGGATCAAGGAGGATACCATCCTTCATAGGAGGAAACACATTTATAAGAGGGGAAGTGTAGATTATATTTGAGTTGGGCTCAAGGGCAGTAAACCAAGTAAGGAAAGGTGGATGGAAGTTGAAAAGGTGAGGGAGTTGTACCCTCATCTTCTGAATAGGTAATTAAAGTCTTTTGGGGTCCAAACGATTCCCAATGGGGAGGTGTGATCAGGAGATCATATATTTTTCTCAAAATTGAAAGTGCTTGAAACTATACCAAACTTGCATGATCAGGTAGATCTCATCATTGTGATTTTGGCACTGCCAACGGTTCGAAAAACTGATGTCGTATGAGGAAGATATCACGTTCTGATCGTTTTCCTAAAAAACTAAATTTTTTTGACAGGAGTGACTGGAATGCCCAGTCAGCATGTAGGTATAGTTAGCATGGGTGGCATATTATTATAATATTCCTTTTTCTCAAATCTAGTCATGTTTTGACAACTGGCAGTTTCTAGGCCGTTAGATGGATATGTACGAGTTTTAGGAGGGTCATTATATGGGTGACACATGGCTAGCCCTGAAGCTACCATGTGTCCCCTTGATCATTGACCAAAATTTTGGTGGAGTTTGGGGGGTTCAACCCTGTGACCTCTGGTGTGCTTGCACAAGACCTTAGCCATCTTCGCTATAGATTAGTTCTTACCCTATAGGTTGGCCGCATCATTTTATGTTGTTATGGTCAACAGTTTTGGGGGGGGAGGACCACTGGTGGTTCCAACCCACCGCCGGCCCCAATGTCTGTGGTCACATATGATATTAAACTACAAAAACAAATGGTTAGGTTAACAAAACTTCTGATGGATGAAACACAACATTAAAATTAACGTTAAAATCTTGTCACTTACCAATGTTTGCTCCGGCGGTTACGGTTTCCTCCACGCGGTCAAACTCCTACTCTGTCAGTCCATAAACAGTTAACCCCAGTGGCTTAGCCTGCTCACAAGGTGCAGGTTACATTGGTGTTTAATGCGACGGTTTGGAACTTTGAATACTCTAGGTTTCACTTCGATTTTTGGCAGAGTTCAAAATTTTTAAACCATAACCGTGAGGATTGCGGGGTTGGCATGTGGCCACCCCCTCCCCCTTAAAACTGAAACTTAATGTCACGGTTTGCGGGTTGGCAGAAGTTTAGCGGTCAACCAAAATTTTGGAATTTTTCTATTTTTTATTGCGGATAAGTGCAATCTCCACTTTTAGTGGAGTTTTTCTAGCTGTTATTGGGAAAAAGCTTTTCGATGTAATGTTTTGACAAATTTGGGTAAAATAAGAGTCTATATAGACTAATTTGAGCATTCTCGAGCCACTGGTTTAGAGAAAACAACCATTAGAGGCTCTTAAACACTCATTTTCAATTTTGAGCATAATGACAAAGAGGGACATGGCATTGGGAGCTGGACCAATAGATGTAGCCTTGGAGGGGTGAACTGCTTCATCATACCTACTGTGTAAAACTTATGTGTGATGTTATTTCTCTGTTATACATTATTTTACAATGTTATCTAGCCTTATTTTCATGCTTAAAACTCAAAAATTCATCTATGTTTCATGGTTAAAAAACTCATTCCTTAAGCAAACAAATGGAGACAAATTGTACATGTTTTTTATTACTGAAAGGACACTTAGCACAGAAAAACTAATACACTCCTTTCTGATCAAGTGAAGGTAGAAATAAAACAAAAATTGGTTGAATTCCTCAAGGAAAATATGTTTTACAAGTTTGGTTCTTCAAGAGAATTTGTGATATACTAAGGCTCCCACTTCACTTCCAATCTAATCGAAGGGATAATGAATAAACAACAAATTTTACATCATAATTCCACTCCATATTACCACAAAGGAAATGCAAAAGTAGAAGTCAGCAACAAGTAATTGGAGAACACTCTAACCAAAGTGGCCCACAAAAACAAAAAGGACTAGCTAGAAATACTTTTTGAGGCCCCTTGGGGCTACAACACCACTTGAAAAACCACCACTAAGTTTACCCCAATATTAGTTAGTGTAGATGAAAAATGCATATTGTCATTTGAATTTGAGTACAACACCTTCTGGATGACATCCAATATTGACATTAATTTGACTAAAGCACAAGAAAATGGGTTGCAACAATTGAATGAATTAGGGGAGTTTGTATTGCATACCTTACTGCACATTGAAATAGTCTAGCTACATAGAGAATTCCAACATGATAAGAAAATTAAAACTAAAGACTCCCAAGAGGGTGGCTGGGCCCTGCTGTGTGACTTTATGTTTAAATATTTAAGGGATAATCTCATTGAAAACTAGGTAGGGCCTTATCACATTAATAATTTCTATGATAATGACTCGATCAAAATCAAGAGTATAAATGAGGAGCAAGTTCCTCTTTCACTGAATGAATACAAGTTTAAATTTTACTAAAATGCCTTTTTTATGTTTGATTTTAGAATTTTAATAAGTAAGTAATGGAATATGATTGAGAGCATCAAAGTGCCCATTCCATTTAGTCCCTTACTGAAAAAGAAAACAAAGAGAAAAAAAATAAAAAATCTAAATAACTCACTGAAAACATTTATGAGACAGATTGTATGTATGAAAAGAAAAAATAAAATAAGAAATCTAGGTGAAAACATCATCCAAGGATGTTGAGGCGAGCTCAATATTTTAAATCCTCCATGAGGCAACCACTAAGCCTAAAAAACATAAAAAGGAAAAAAAAGGAGAAGAAAAAAAAGAAAAATGAAAATGAAAAATGGGAAAATAAAATATATCTGTCTCACTTTCATTCATGTGAAAGTATCGTAGGAAAGATAACCAAGACATGTTAAATAGTTAATCATACCCCATCAATATAATACATCAACTCAAACACTCAAAGATGACTTATATGGCACCCCTACATGATTTTTCACCTTCTTTCATCACCCACCACATTAAAACTCCATCACGAGCTCCTTCTCATACATTTTTCAACTTACCTTAATTGCTATAGGAAAGTCATATAATGCTATAGTGAGAAATTTTTTTGAGAAAAAGATACAAGTCAAGGAAATTTTTGGCATTGGTGCTAGATACAGACACATGAAGCACCATAACACTTATCCCTTTCATAAGCATGCTTCATCACCTACAGTCTTCCAAAATTTTGACTGTATTTTATCATGCAATAAGTAATATTCCTCATTTTCTTCACCATAGCCACAAAAAATATCTCACCATAAAACATCATTTGTTCCTTCATTAATTATCATGTGTCCTTTCTACTTCAAAAGGGTATTTTAAGGAGAATGAAGGACCTTTGTGATGTCTATAGGATAATACATTGTCCTTTCACATATTGTACAAAATATATAGATAATTCTCTAGAGTAATATAACCTCTCTTGAAGAAGAGTGCATCCTCCAACAAAGCTCAGCAAGCACTATTTTTGCAGCATTAGCAAAATATTCACTTTAGATTTGACAAAGAGGGCTGAAGTATCTATATGATTCCTTTTAGCCTACTACATGATTGTATATTCACCAACAACACCTTGAAGAAACCTATAAATGAAAAATAATGAACTTTAGAGCCATGAAAGGTAAGCATGAGGTATGAAAGTCTCTAACACTAACCTCGTCAATTCATTCAAAGCAAGGAGAACATTGCTTGTGAAAAAAGGGAAACTAATAGAAGTCTTATACAGTTTTGAAATAAACCCAAATTTAGCTAAATATTTTCCTACATGTGGGAAATAAATAAATAAAATGGAATATATTTCAAAAAAGTGGTCATTTCTAGCTAGTTATGATCAATGAGGTGGACATATGAGTTACAAAAAGTTCCATGAAGGTGGATGGGGCTAGGTCAGTGCTACCCACTCATCCTTTCTTCCCCACATAATTTTTTTTTGGCTTAGACCCACAACCTATTTATATTTAATGTTATGCATGAAAACAAATGTGAATAACCCCCACAAAAAGTTTCCATTGCTACAGGAGGAAGCTATGGAATATCAAACTCAAAATTATATAGCTGTTGGGCCCGAATTGAGCTACGTTTTCACCCTATAATTACTTCAAATTATGTCACAATCTGGGGAATTCCTCCTAATCTGAACAATAAATAATTAAAAGATTTATGAAAACTAGAGCAATAGGGCTAACGAAAAAAAAGAACGTTTTTATAATAGAAAATTTACTTATTATATCTCCATATGTAGGAAGACAGAGTAGCTGAGCCAATGGTAAACGGAAAGACAACTAACAGACGCAAACATATGGGATCTCAATAACTTCTAGAAGCTGGCATAAGGCAGAAAAATGGATTTGAGCCCAAGAACTCAAATGATAGCCACGCGTAGCAGGCTGTAGTTTGGAGAATAATTCTTCATTGCGTGAAATTGCCTTTAAAAGGACCAGGGACGAACTAGATAGGGAGTCGAAGTTAATTGGGACTTTTCCCTCTATAATCAGCGCATCAAGACAGAGCTATCATACTGTATTTCTACATTATCCTTTGAGTTTTGATGTTTTGAACAATCACCTGTTGAGGTTATCATCACGTTAGAACTTCTAGTGGTCTGGGCCCAACCTTTGGGAGCCTCTAAACTAATTTTGTGTTGCACATTAGTTACAGAATCCATGTTTAGTTATTTGCTGTGGTTTTAACATACTTCTCTACTTGATAAAGTTACAATTCTTCTTTTAGAATAGTTTAATATCTGTATTCCTTGATTCAGAATAATCGCATTTCATATTTTCTGGTTTATAATAATACTTCATCACCAATAGATGTTTTCAGTTCCTTTTAATGCCTTTGCAATCAGTTTACAAATTGTAAGATAGTTATTGCCTGATGTTACTCATGTTTGTGGATTACATTGTTCTGTTAGCATGGTAAAATGTCCAATTATTGATTAATGTGAATAAGTTAGTTTACCAAGAGAATTCTATTGCAAAATTATATAAGTGAGTGTTTTATAATGCATTTAGATTACTTCACTTAGACTGTTGTTCAATTCAATTAAGTTTTCCGTTTAATTCATTTAGATTGCTTCATTTAAGATTGTTCTTCAATTCGTTTAATATTGTCGTTCAATTCATTTAAGATTGTTGTTCAATTCATTTATATTGTTGTTCGATTCATTCAGATTTCTTTAGATCTATTCATTTAGATTGTTGTTCAATTTATTAAGTTTCTACTCAAACCACCATCTTGTTGTTCAATCATAGGCTTGACAGAATAACCAACCATAAGCTACCAAATCATACCTCTTTAAGTTGATTGAATTTGGGAGGCTAGACAATCCTTTCTCATAAATAACAAAGAGTATCTATCGGTCGATCTCACTTGCATATATTGTGATGACACTATTGAAATAAGAAGACTTACCTTGGGTTGATAATTAAATGAAGAGAACTATGGTTGCCTATAATAAGCCACCTCTGTGACACCAACATTTTTGGCGCCGTTGCCGAGGAGAGTGTTAAGAGTGATATCCTTTATTCACCTTTTTCTATTGCTATGAAGAATTGACTATTAAAAATAGGAGGTAAGAACTTGCGTACTGGTAAGCAAAATGCTTTCTTTATAGCCCGCTTCTCAGGAAAATTGTTCAAAGACCAGTAGAGTAGGTGCTCTTGTTTTATGAATAGGAAGCAAAATATAGAAACAATTCGAACTAACTCTAAAAAATCCTCACAATCCCA
>JAXQQM020065275.1:0-60971 GCA_034641835.2 Pinus albicaulis | reverse complement strand
TGTTTTCAACAAAAGAGATTTTAAGGTGTCTTGATCTAGGTTTTCCATTTTTTCCCTTTTGATGTTGTAATTAAATATTTCCAACAAATCTTCTAAGTTTTCATCTTCTTTTTGTAACATCTTGAACACTTCTTCCTTATGATTAACCGGCATACAATAATCCAAGTATCTCTCTATAAATGCTTGTTTCATGTCTTCCCATGTTCTAATAGAGCTACTGATTAGACTCATAAACCACTTCAATGCTGCTCCCTTCAAAGTTGAAGGAAATAATTTCAGTTTTTGAGCATCTTGTAAGTAGTCATAAGTTCTACACAGCACTTCAAATTCAAATAAGAAAGTTTCAGGATCTTCAGTTTTAAGTCCATAGAAGTTTGGAAGGACAGAGGGTGAAATGTTTTTCATGGTTGTATTGGTTTCTTCATCGAGTATAGGGAACCCAAAAGAGCTTCCTATTCTACCTCTTCCTCCATCTGCACCTCTACCTCCTTCTCCTCTTCCTCCTTCTCCTCTACCTCTACCTCTACCTCCTCTTCCAAATAATGTGTGTTCTCCATTAAAAACTCCTCCCCCTCCTTCTTCTGCCATGGTTGACTCTCATGTGGAAGTAGAAAGGTTTGTATCCCCAACAAGAGTTTTTGGATCTTCTTCTATGGCAGGTTCAGTGGATGGAGTGGAAGGTTTCTCTAATGGAATAGGTGACCTTAGATCTTCTAAAAGTCCAGGATCAGGAGAGGATGGAATATGGGTATGAGTTGAAGGTGTACTAACTCTAGGTCTAGATGAAACAAGTGGTGTTCTAGAAATCAAACTTCTGCCTCTGCTGCTTATAAATCTTCCCCTTGAATCTCTCTCCCTACGCATAAAATTTTTTTTGGATGCTAAGAAACAAATGTTACCTAGTTTTCACTTCCCCGGCAACGGCACCAAAATGTTTGGTCTCAATCTAGTCTCCTAAACTGAGCTCATTTAATTGTCAACCAGGATTTGTAAACTGCTGAAGTGAAGTGTACCGTATGTACCTAGGTGCTTGTTTCCTAACACGTTGTGTGTAGTGTTTTGTGATGTTTTTGGTCTTTTGTGATGATTTATGATGTTTTTGGTCTTTTGTGATGATTTATGATGTTTTTGGTCTTTTGGTGATTTTTATGTTCACAATGGAAATGTCTAGAAAACTAATGGAAAGGAGTTGGTGGTCAAAAACAGAGTTAAGCCTAATGTATGGAATGGAAAATGCAATTGGAAACACTGAAGCAGAATCTAAACTATGACTAAATAAAAGCAAAGCTTGATAATGACTTTTAGGCAAATGACACAAACTAAACTTGAGAAATGATCACTAAGTATGCAAATTCTCTAAATAGACAGTGAAACAACTAACTTACAATGATGCAATACTTTGTCCTTGATTAGAGATTTGAAACATAATTAGAGGAAAAAAACATTGTTATCATCATAAGATCTTCTATTTTAGAACTAGCTCCTATTTCTATTCTGCAATTTAATTGAATGTCACAAAACCTTTACTCAAGAGTTATTGATTTCTTTCCAAAGTAGTCTTTTGAGGAAGAGCTCTGTTTATAAAAGGATGAGGAAATTGCAGAGGTACTTCAGGCCTTAGAATGATGTTGTCTTCTGTTCATATGGTTATAGATCAATTAGGGATTTTAGAACAAGAAGAGGTTTGTGAATAATGAAGGTTGTCTTGTTAATCCTAACAACTGAAGTAATCTATTGTGCAATGAATGACAATTTGAATATGAAGTGCAAGTGCAATGAGTTAATCTAAGAATGAACCTAAGATGCCACTAATCTAGAACAATGTTGAACTATAAGTCATCATCAAACTTGAAACAAAGTAACTGAACATGAGTTAAATGCAATGAAACTCCGGAGCATTCTAACTATGCTAGCATGCATTATTCTATGAAGTTACACAATCTGTTTGTTCATCATTAGTGATATTTTGGAAGAGTTCCTTATTTTGGAAGAGATAGAACAATTCTGACTGTGTAATTGGGTGCAATTGTAAGCAAATAGAATGAAAGCAAATGAAAAACTAAGATATCATATCCATACCCTACTCGTCATTATGATGTCTTGGGCAAGCGTTTAAGAGAAAGAACAGAGATGATACTTAGTACAACACACAACTAAATCATTCATTATCACGGTCATGTCTTGAACTTCTTAAGAATTTCTTGGAAGAGTTTCTTCTTGTGGAAGAGTGATTAGAACAAGTGTAATTGTGATAGTGAATAGCAAAAACTACAACTAAATCCTACAGTACTATAGCTATTCATCATTCATCATTATAATCTTTTGGAAGAGTGTCTTCTTGTGGAAGAGTTAGAATGAATATAACTACAGTAGCTAGTTAAAAAAACTATAAATTAAACTCCTAATCCTACAATACTATAGTCATTCAACATTCATCATTATAGTCTTTTGGAAGAGCATCTTCTTGTGGAAGAGTTAGAATGAGTACGACTACAGTAGCTAATAAAAACAACTATTAATTCAAATGCAAAACGTAAAGGCAGCTAGAAAACTTATCTAATTTACGCAAAATAAATCCGTGCAAGAGGCAAGGGCCCTCTACCACTTGACGGCATTCAACTCCAAATTAAATCACGCCTTCAAAATAACTTTGTCTGCTCCATTAAAGATGAAATAGTTTGAACATAACACTCTGCGTCTTCAGGGATGTAACACAGAGTCTAAACAAAATCTAGCATCAAATCTAACATAAAATCTCCAACATAGCTCTCGGTCTCCCAAGAGTTTATAAAGAAAATGCACATAAAGACTTCAATAATTCAGGAACACTGTCTTTCCTTATCGGAATCACGTTAGGACTCTTTGAAGTGGTTGCGTGAAGAGGAAAAGACATCTGGACTGAGACAGTCCTAATAGAAGTCTTCCTTCCTAAATGTGTTCCCACGTTCAAAACCATACCCGGAATTTGTTTCTTCCTCCATGATGAGCAACGAACCATGTAGACATGATGTGGATCATGCCCATATGCGGTTTTTCTCAAGAGGCCACCTGGAACATACTCAAACATGAAGGCGGCTGCAGAATCGCCGGTTAGCTACGGAATGTCTGCATTCTGCAGCTAGTTCCGGTCAAAATGCTTTACAATGGCAAAAATCACAAAATTCAACAAGTCAGTCATGTAAATCATTCTAGAAGTAATTTTAACTATATTCATTGATCAATTGGGTCTAAGATAGAAATGGACAAGGGAAAATGAGGTAAAATGAGGTGAAGGAAAGCACAATTTTGAGGCTCAACAATATGAACGAAAAGTCACATTCTATCTTCATGAGAAAAAGTATCATATTTTCAAAGATGGAGTTGAGTATATTTTTGGAGCACTTCGCAAGAAGATGAACTTATACCTTGTCAGTGTGGGCCAAATAAAAATTCTTGTGAATTCTAGTAATAATTTTGTGTTGTTGATCAAAGCTAACGATACTGTTCAATCTGAAGATTTCTCAGGATGTGATTCTAAAATCAATCATGAATTGGTTGAAGTTGTTAATACTTATGACAAGATGTTTTAATTACCTGAATGTTTAATTCAACCATAATCATCCAATCCATGATAAGCAAAAGAAAACCTCCAAATATTGTGATGGGCCAAACAATCAGGAGAATTAGAAAAAATTTAACAAACTTGGGTTAAGTATGCTTCAATCACATTTTTAGATAAAATAAAAGTTTACCTAATATACAGGCCAACTCGAGAATGGCTCGTCCTACTCATGAATCCTCAATCCTTCATGACATTCTTATCATTCCAATACCATAACATCCCCTGCACTCCTCTCCTTCCTATGTCACATCATTATCAGGATTGGATTTTGACAAAAATAATTAAAAGCACTCCCTTTCTAAACTCAAATCCTCCTCAAATCCTTCAGGTACCTTGTAATCTGTCTCTCCTGACTCCCAAGTATGAAGAGCTACATCCCCTTACCTGTGATTCTCCCCTAACCTTATTTCCTTCCCAACTCAATTATCCATATAATCGCATCGAAACTGCTCACCCTTCCATCCCCTGATGAGGTCTCTCTCACAGCCTCGTATTGATCCTTACCCCTATTATTTTTAGTGTGTTTATGGCATCATAGTTTTTCCACTCTTGTCCTCACTGTTTTCTAGCTATTTCTCCATACCATCTCCCTTAGTACTTCTCCATTCAAGCCTCTACAACCTATAATATTCAATGCATTATTGGTGAGCTCCTCCCTATCCCATTACATATTATTTGCAATCCGATTTGTCCTCCAACTCCTCCAATTCCTGTTAAGAATTAACATCTGGCAGATTGTGCTACATAGACAGCTCTCTTCTCTCTGAGGCAGCAAATAACTGTCATTTCAATACAACAAAAGAGAAAGACAAACCTTCAGAGCGTAGCAATGTAAATGAACCATCTTGATAGAGCCTCTCAAAATGAAAAGTGTGTCATTTGTAGAGGAAATAAGTTCATGATAGATAAGCTCTGAGAAACATCGAAGGAAGTAATGCATCAAGTGAAGTGTGAGAATACCTACTTGAAGAATCATATTGAGGACCAGAAAACTGAAATTGCATCACTCAAGGACAAATACGCACACATGGAGGAATTGATAAATTGTCTCAAGATATACATCTTGAATCAAGAAGGGGAGAACTTAAATTATCAAGGCAGTAGGCGCATATCTCAACAAGAACCTTGATTTTGTAGATACTAGAAGAACATAGTAGTGGATATAAGGAACAATCTCGTGAATTGTTATAATATTATATCATGTTATGTAAATTTACATTTCTACTTAATCAGTTGGTAAGACAATATTCTCATAATGTAGTAGGAAATTCGGGCAGTTTTGGATACTCAAATATGGGTAATAGGGACTGCAATCCCCCCTTACCTCCATTAGTGATATATGCTCCAAAATCATATATGTAATGTGAGCTTTATCCTTTGTTATTTTGGAATAGAAATCTTAATATCTGACTTCGTAAAAAAAAATTAAGGGAGATGTATCATTCATTCTAACTCTTGATATAAAATTAATGTGTCACATTTAAAAATATGAATAATAACCTAAAAAATCAATTCAAATTATAAATAAAATATTTTAATATAAAAAATTAATTAATATTGAGGTATACTTAAAATATATTAATAATATTCAAGTCTCACCACCACAATTGGTTGAGTATGGGCTTCGTCAGCAAGGTGGCCCAAGATCAAACCTCACTGGGGGTGGTTTTGCCCATTGCTAGGGGGACGAGAGATGTTAAAATACTCTAGTCTTGATCTCATGCTTGAGAAGCTACGACCCAGGGGCATATAAGCCATTAAACTTACAGAGGAATCACACCCGTCCGAGGCACGGGCCAAGGGAATCTAACCTGCAAGAGTCACCCAGGGATCACACTTGTCTAAGCTATGACCTACGGGCATCTACGTTGTCAAAGTCACCCGAGGATCACACCTAGTCACCTAGGGATCGCAACTGTCTCATCCACGCCCCAAGGGAATTTAAGCTGTCAAAGTCACCTGGGCTCGCACCTAGTTGAGCCATGACCTAGAGGCATCTAAGACTTCATAGTCACTCGGGAATATATATATATATATATAATAAAATAAATAATGTGGACAACATTTGAAATTAAAATATTCCAATGCATATATTAAGTAAATTGTTAAGTCACCGACGGATCGCACCCATATGAGGCACAACCCAGGGGCATCTAAGCCATCAGAGTCACCTGAGGATAACACTAATTCAGAGTCACTCGGGAACTGCAACCACAAGCTTTCCTTCTCCTCTTTTGAGCTTCAACCTTGTAAGCATAATAAACACTTAGAAATAAATTAAACCCTCAAAACATAAAGAAATCTAGCTCTGATAGCAAATTTATGTGTATATGAAAGCTTGAGGTCTTATGGTAAAATTTGCAAGTGAATAGATTAGGTTTTTTTAACCTCTTATTTCAATTTCATTAACATATAAACATGCATTAAAACTCAGTTTTTGCAGAAAATATGAATAAAATAATACCATAACAGTAAACAAAACAAAAAGTGATGAAGGAGTTCACCCCTTGTGTGCTACATCTCCAAGTCCAACTTCCATTGGTTGTCCCTCTTTCATTATGCTAAAAAAAAGTGTGATTACATCAAATTAAAATACTCAAATTTCTTCAACAATGTCTCCAATGGCTCCATACGAGTCAAAAACCCGTAGTTGGGCTCTTTCTACTTCAAAAAAGGCTAGAAACTAAATTATTTATGCTCCAATGAAGTTTTTGCACTATCTGCACTACGAATCACACTTTCCTGCAATTCACTCTACAAATTCAAACTTTTTTCAGCCACGTGGGGCAACAATTTTACGTGACTCTAGTGATATTTCCATGAGGAGGCCATGTGGTAGCCTTTGGTTGGCCCATCCAGTACTCTCTGGTTGGTCCAAATAACCAAGTTTGTAAACCAATGAAAATCACACCATACCCAAACCAATTGAACTCTACCAAGTGTCAAACAACCATCGGATTATGGAGCACAATCAACTTGCCATGTCATGGTTTAGTCAACAGTAAGGACTACTGACTCTGCACTCTTGTACAACCCAATTCAATTTTTTTTGTTTTGTTTCCGAAAACGGAGATAACATGATATCGAGAGCATCTGATGTCGGATTTGAGCGAAACAAGCTGCACCAGATTGAGAATGATGAGATCTACACATTGGCACTAGTTTTGGTCCATTTTGATAATTTGGATTTTAGTCATAAAATTGATCCACGAGATCAATCCAGCATGCCCACAATCAATCCAAGCATTCATCTACACAAGTATCTCCATTTGTAGTTTACCTAGCTTATTTTCCAAATTCTCCTTTGGATTTCATCTTTGGTAAATATATTGCAGTAGATGGACATAGTCATGTTGACAAAGGAAAGCATTTTATTGAAAAAATTCATTTATTGCATCAAACAGTACAAGAACAACAGGAGAAAATCCAATCCAAGTATAAATGAAGACATGATAAGCATCAAGTTGATCATGATTTCCAAGTGGGATATTAAGTCTGGTTGTAAATCAACAAGTAAAGAATGCAAGGTGACGGTTAAAATCTCAAACCAATCAGATATGGTCCTTTCAAACATTTGGAGAAGATTGGTAACAATGCTTTCCAAATAAATTTGACACCTTACATGCAAATTTATTTTGTTGTGTATTTGGAAAACTTGAGATTGTAGGAGCCTCCTATGATCGTTGATGAAGAAGAGATTGTTCATATTCCGTCTATAGAATATTTTTCTAGTAAATATTTAAATGAGTTGCAAGAAGATACTATTCTTGATAAGATGATAATAACTTCATGTAGAGGCAATGTGGAGTATCTTTGAGTGGGGCTCAAAGGTACCAATCTAGGAAAAGCAAGGTGGATAAAGGTCAAAAAAGTGATAGAGATGTGCTTCACTTGTTGAGTAACATACAAACTTTTGGTGGTTTAAAAGCTTCAAGTGGGGAGGAGTGATCTAGGTTATAAAAAACATGTTAAAAAATGAAAGTACTTAAAACCTACCAAAACTAGCACAAAATCATAGATCTCATTGTTCTGAATCTAGCGACACTTGAATGACCTCAATTCAACATCGTGTTAGAAAGTTCTTGCGTTTTGAAGTTTTCGCCAAAAAACAAAAAAATCAAAGTGTGTGGTTGACTGTGCAAGTGCGGATGCCACATGTCAGTTCATACACTTGCATGATGTTGATGTCATCATCTGACTGGGTAGTACGAATGTCAAAATGGGGCTAATCAGGAGTTGACATTTAGGGAAACCATAAAAGGAAACGTGACACATTGTCATTTGGTTGTTGGTTTGTGAGATGGGCCAATAATAGAGTGACACATGGCCTAATCCTAGGGCGCCACATGACACTTTGGATGGTGCCAAAATTTATTAACTGACCAAAACTCCTTTGTAGGAATCAAACACATAACCTCCAATATACCAAACCAACACCCAACCAATGGGACACAAATGTTGCTTATTAAACATAATGAGCATGCATATTTAAGTTGAACAAAGTCGACGATTGTGCGAAAGGGTGGGTCAACAGACGCGATCGAGAGACCCAACCCATGGTTTTTGGTTTGTGATACGCCCAACAATAGAGTGTGTGGGGGCTGGAGCACATGGCATACTACCTACAGGCCTTTCCCATGGCCATGTGGTTACACATAACCAAAAATAGGAGGCAATCTTCGAGGCTAGGCGTGTGGCCTATGGCCCACAACCCATGGTCATGTAACTACACATAATAGAGGGTGGATTTATTGGCGGGGTTATGAAGATGAAAAATATTTAAGTAAAAATGCTCGATTTTCACCTAAATTTTTTTAAGTATATTCCAGTTGCAAACCAATTTAGTAAAATGGGGCATTTTTCTTATTTTTAAGCCTTTTTGAGCTCAAAAAGAGCCCAAATGGGGGTTTCTGAGCATTATGGACACATTAACATTTTTATTTTTGCATATTAAATCTTGTATGTTGGTGTACTAAGAATTTTAGCATATAATAAAGAAGTCACCACTAGAAGATGGACCTCAAGACGTAGCCCATGGTGGGTGAACTCCGTTACCAATTTTATTGATTTTGATGCTGCATTTTTGTCCTTTTTTAGTTGTAAAAACTATGCAAATTAACTTAAGTTTGAGTACTTTTGCAACCACGATCCATAGCCCAAAATACTTAAAATAGCTTGCAAATTGTTTAATGGAACTTTTACTTTTCATTTTAGTTCAGTGCAACTAGACATTCGACCACTCCCTCAAATTTTTCCCGTGACTTTACAGTTAAATCACATCTCTGAATTTAGGCTTTTGTGATTAATATTGTTTCAAGATAATTTTCTGGTAAAATCACATTAATGAAAAAAATAATCAATGAAATTTTACCATAAAATGTCTAAGGGCCAATAAATTATTAAATTTAAAAAAAAATAATGATAATAAAAATAATAAAATAATTATTTTAATTTCCATTAATCATGAATATTCATATATATAAATATTTTAATAAATACTTAAAATTAAAATAAATGAAAATATTATACAAGTTAATTAATTCACACACACACACACACATATATATGGAGATATTTATATATTATTATTTTAAGCTCACCACCAAGGCAGACACCAAATTGGTGTATGAGACGCCCTTGTTTGTGGGATAAGGGACCCACATCCGTTTATCGATTTGAATGCTATGTATATAAAGGCATACATACTCTACCCCTTAAGTCTACTAAGGCATACATTGTAACATACCCCGATAACCTCACATGAAAATGCATGGCGTGAATTGTTTTTTAACAAATTTTCCACGCGTAGCTACCCAAATCACTATTTCAGATTCCCCCCTAACAATTAGGTGTAATGTTCATCTATACATAGAGTAACTTTAGTAGAGGAGTATTAAGTTGCATAATCATTAACTACCACTGTTTTAGTATATTGACATAAACTATATGATATAACCATGCATCCATTTCATGATTCCTTTAACATGATTAATTAATCACATACTTGACATTATGAACATCACATCATGCAAGGAATCAACATCATCAAATTTACACAATAATAAATCAGATCATTGAACACTAATGTACCCTGGAAACCTCATAGGGTGAAAACCAACAAATTTCTAATTTTATTATTAAACGCTCGTTAGGGTGCTCACCCCTCACTCAATGTCTTATAAGGGAGTCCATCCGTTAAAAATTTTCATAAAATCCTACAAGGAAATATCGTTTATATACAAAATACCTAGCTTAAAGCTATTACAACCATCATGATATCATTTACCCACAAATATTCAATATTTATGTCTTTGTGGCCTGATTGTTCCATTAGTGGACCATCTCGTAGCTCGCACTCATCTCCATGGACCATTAATTATTTACCTGCCACCATGTTAAACATAATCTCTCATTTTAACAAGTCACCATCTTTGATGTCGTCAACAAGCTTTAATATCATGATTAGATAAAGCATCAATAAATCAATAGTCAATATTTAAATGTGATCCTTTAACACCTATTCATGTGCATACATGAGATGTAAATATAATATCACAACATGCTTCTTATAACTTCACTACTCATGCATTAAGTGTAAGAAAATAATTATCAAACATGTAAAAATAAACCCCATATTATTGTGACACTTCTTGCACATGGTCACATTCGTACAATAAAAATCACTACAAGTGTCTAGGAATTCCTTTAAAGGAAACTAATACAACAATTATGATCTTCATGCATGAGAATTACATAAACTTTATCAAAATAACTAACCCTTCAACTATTACTTTTGGTGGATGAAAATATGTAAAGAAAGATTACAAAACGAATGTTGTTCCTATGCATACAAAGGCATATAGTTTCCAAAAGGATGTTCCCAAAAGAATTCTTAACACAATAGAGCAACACAATAGATGATGCAAACACATGTTTCCTTTTTGAGGAAATATAGCATAATAGGCCATGCAAAAACATGTTTTATTTTCAATAAAACTAATGCAATAAAGCATACAAATACATGTATTATTTTCCAAATATTATACCAACATTACCCATATATATATTCCAAGGACATCAACACAGTAATATGGTTTGTGTGCATGTAATTTATTTTCTTTGCCAAATAATCTTTTCCAATGTAGGCTAACACAACATGTTATCCTTTCCCACATAAAAATGTATATTTTTTACAATGAAATCTAATACAAATATTGCATGAATAATATCATACATGATCTTATTCCAAAAGAAACTAACACAGTAGTTTGATAACATAAAATTAATCACATACATTTTTCCTAAAGAAACATAGCCCAATATTTCTTCTATCCATGCCAAGAACATATCTCTATAAATAAATGGCGATTCTTTGTATATGCAAGAGCTTATCATAATAGATCCTCTTTATTGTATGCAACAAATTTTCCCTTCTTATAATTATACCATCATTAACTGTTATTTTCATGTAAACAAATAATATTTCTTTGTCAAAAAGGAAGTTAATATAACCTAGTTTCTTTGTCTTTCTACATGCAAGTTTCACATGCTTCCCTTTCAAGAAATTATCATAGATAACCATATTTAATGCATAAAACTAGACAACCATAACAATTTTAACTTAACCTTTTCATCTGAATTTATGCAGGAACGCAACATAATACACATATAACCATAAAACAAAGATGCGGTGGAAATAACACTTCAATTCATTACTATCAAAGAACTAAAATTTGTTTACACACAAAATGGAAATAAACTAGCGAGGGCGTTGGTAGCTTATCTCTGAAAAGAGATGTGGCGGCTATAGGCCTCTGAACTCTCTGTTACAATGAGGCTCAAAGGTCTATATATTATTGATAAACAACAAAAAACTCTAAACATCCAAAAACCTAACCCTAGGAGATGAAACGCCAGACTATGGACCCCGTTCGGGTAAATTGGTACATCAATTTCTTGGGGTCACAACTTTGGCATACTATCTCTGTTTGACATACATGATACATCGTTAGAAATTTCTATCCGCGAAATACAACTACGGATAGGAAATCTAAATTCTAGAATATTGATATTTTCTAGAGGTTTCATGCCCAAGAAACATTGTTTATGGCCTCAAAATGGCTCCGGAATTTTAGGACCTGAAAAACTGTCAGAAATAGTAAGTTGTGCTACAATTAAGGAAACTGAAAAACTAAGAGAAAAAATTGTGGGGGCCAAGTGGAATAGGCGGGTGGCAACCAATATCCTCCTGGATCATTCCTCCCCCCTTAGGAAGCAATGGTACCCATCGCATTGAGTTCCTCCATGAGATGAGGAAACATCTGCTGAACTTGGTCCCTGGTGAGCCACTTGCCTTGGTGAAGGAGTTGACATGCTTTGACAACTTGATATAGTTAGATTATTTGCTAGCGCATGTTATTGATCTCTGTGTCCATAATCCAATAAATTGTGGCTTGTTCCATGCAATATGGGATTCACTCTATTGGTGTGAGTTGTTCTGCGAGGCGCTCCTTCTAAAAATGTAGCCACACTTTGTCACCCACCTAGAAGATGTGTGGCACCCGATGTTGATCATGCCATGGCATCTACATCTATTTGGCCATAAAATATGGTTATATAAAAATTTACTTGTACCTTAAAATTGGTTTTACCTCTAGAGTTGCTGCTAGATGAAGATGCGTCGTGAGTGGGTAGTCCTTGAATGATCTGGGCAAAGTTATCCATCATCGCGTTCATTCATTTTTCGAGGGCCTCCTCAAGAAATATTTTGACAGGATCTTCTGCTACCTTATATTTATTTTCATCCCACATGGGCAGTCATCGCATTTTGTGAGGCTGATCTTGCAAAGGTTCAACCAAATCGAGCCCTAACTCCTTATACCCCGACCTCGTTAGGGACATGCAAAGAAGGATTGAGAAAGAGCAGACTGCTCTAATACCACTGATATGAATTTATGTAGGAGTGCAAAAGAATACACATATAACCATAAATAAAAAAATTCAATTAAAATAACACTTCATTTCACTAATATCAAATAAATGAAATTTGTTTATAGACAGAATGGAAATAAACTAGCTAGGGTGCTAATAGCTTATCCCTGAGAAGAGATGTGGCAGCTACAAGCCTTTGAATTCTTTGTTATAAAGAGGGTAGAATGCCTATATATTATTTAGAAACAATGGATAACCCAAAACATCTAAAAACCTATCCCTAGGAGATGAAACGCGAGACTATGGGCCCCGTAGGGGTAAATTGGTACATCAATTTCCCAGGGTCGTAACTTTTTCATAATATCTATGTTTGATGCACATGATACATCACTAGAAATACATATCCGAAGAATAAAACCGATGAAAAAAAATATCGATTCTAGAATACTCATATTTTCCAGAGATTTCATGCCCAAAAAACATTGGTTAGGGCCTCAAAATGGCTCAGGAAGTTCAGGAACCAAAAACTGCCACAAATAGTAAATTGTGTTGCAATTAAGGAAACTGAAAAAACTAAAAGAAACAATGGTGGGGGTCCAAGTGGAATACGAAGGTGCCTACCAATATCCACATGCATCACCTTTTATATACCTAAATCAATAAATTGACTCAATTCATCTAGCCATGCAATCTTTTCAAAAGATTATTCTTTTCAAGAAAATTAACATGGTAACTTTCCTTATATATATACCCAAAAACATATTTTCTATATTAGAATTAATATCTCTTTATGAATGTAACATGTGTTATTTTTCTAACATGATCTCCATTACCTCAATCCTTTCAAGAAACAACCATGTATTCTTGTTATTATATGAACAAGTTTCATATGCATCTTTAAAAAAAAAAACAAATACTTGCAGTTTTAATTAATAAACATGGGTAATATATGCATATAGATTCATGAAAATACTTTCAATAAATTTAATATAATTAATTTTTCTCTTTTATTTTCCACCGCCCATGAAAATATTTCTCCAAATACCCTCTTGAATCTATATTACTTTCAAGAAAATAACTTTGATTTTTTATCATTTCATACACCTCTTCGAAATCCCTTTTGAAATAGAACAAGAATCTTACATTTTCTTACATAAGGTGCATATGCAATGTATATATATATATATATATATATATATATATATATATATATATATATATATATATATATATATATATATATATATATATATACATATACATATACATATACATATACATATACATATACATATACATATATATATTAAGACAAACAAAATTACTTATCCTATATATCTTTCTAAAAGATTAACATAATAGCAATATTTATCTACAGTGCTATGTAAAATCCATCAACCCTTATACAAGTTACAAAAAAGAACTAATTTTATAATTGTATTCTTTTTACATACAAAAATCTACAACAACATTGTATTAATATAGTTATGCATATTTTGCACAAGGATCAATGTTAACACCTTAGCTTTACTTATCGTGAATTGACATATTCACCATACTTCATATATACATTTGCAAGACCATTCGAGATGTGTTACAGACATATGATGTTGTAGCCATCTATGCATGTATTTAATGTTATTATTGCTATGATTTTTATCTAAGTTATGCAAAATTAGGCGCACCACCAGGTGACTCGCACCCATGCTTATGGTCTGGCACTTCACAGGTAATACATTGAAGTAATATGTATTGTGTTTATCATACAGTTTGTGTGATACATTAAGGTCGGTACTATGATACCAAATCAATTTTAATTACAATATAATCTTCTAACAATCCCATCCGAGGGTTCGAGAACATGCAGGTGTTGCAGTAGATTGAAGACACCTAGATGGTGTTTAGGTCATGGATCCAAATCTGATCTGACGGTTTGGACTACTAGAGGGGTGGTTAGGGTATCACCCCTTCCCAAACCCTTGACATGTCCCTAATTTGATTCAGCCTCCTCACCACTTCCATTCTCCAACCACTGACACCTGCAACACCATTTCAGCTTCTTCTTCCTCCTTGCGGTCATTGTGAACCTCATTAGTTTCCTTAGTGCATTACACTACTCATCCTGACAGAGTACCTTCATCCACAAATATACCTTTTCACAACAGACAACAATTAATATTTTAGCGCCCGGAAGGCAGATACATCACATAGGTGGGTAAGTTATTTTTTTAATGGTATGATTTTCATTTTTACTTAACTAAAATATTTTGGCGAGTTAAATAATTCCTTCTGGCTACAACTATAGGGTTCATAGCGTGGTAGAGGATACCTACTAGCTCATGTATCTTCCATTGCCTCTACAATGTCTCCTACGATTTTATACCATCTTTTACTTTTAATTTTAACTCATGGTTGTGTCCTGCATTTGATTATTTGCACATGTATGACTTGCCTTCCAAAATTCGCTCATTGGATTTCAATTTCTTTCTACAAGGGTTAAAAAAAATTTCATCTACCAGGTATTTATCTCGCTTCTTCAACATCCTTTGCCTCTTCGGCTCGTGTTTGGCTTGTGCGTTTTCTGCAAGAATAAACCCTCCTGATTAATGGATGGTTACGCTTCAATGAGTCATATTCTTTTAATGTTGATCAGAATACAGAATAATTTATATACATCTAATATTTCTTAGTTGGAGCTATTACACTCGTAAAATAAAATGTAATTTATTGATTACAATGCTTCTTCCAATTTTATGGCATTTCAATACAAGAACTTGTGTACAATTAATTCATTGTTCTGTCTAGTCTGATTATCAGTTCCTAAATGTATTCATTATAGTTTCCTAAAGCTATTCTTGTGTAGTATTTATTGATTTATACAATGCATATATGCCCAACGAGCTTCTGTCATATTTTATTTTCTATGACAATTCTCATTTTTTCTGAATGTGTTCATTATAGTATCTACAGATTATACAATGTATGTTGTAATGGATTTTACTGGGTTTAGAGAATCTATCCATCCAGTGGTATTTTACTAAGGATGACTGAACCATCCTTAAGGGTAATGTTAGTTTGTGATAGTTTTCCCTGCTCTTATTGCGGGATGTCTATTCTGTGACTTTTCCCGAAGTAGACTAACCATTCATTACCACCTACAATGGGCACTAAATTTTCTAAGGTTTCTTTTTTCCTGTTCTAAAATTATAACAGAGTCACTTACATACAACTTTTACATTTTATGACTAAACCTAGGCTTCCATAGACTTCATAAAATGATATTTCAAATAAGGGAATAGATATCATGTATCTTAATAGAGATGCCCTAACACAACCCTACTGTAATGAACAGTTGCAACCTTGCTACAAATAAATTGTCAACATTTACAGTTTTACTAATCATACCAATTATAGTTTTAATTTCATAACAACTACAGACTTAATGAAATAATAAATTATAGTCTTACTGAAAATAAATAGTGTTTTCTTACTAAAAATGAACATAATTTCATTTTCCAAGCAATTCTCTCCTGTACACAGTGAGTGCTTCTATGCACAACATAAGGTTATGCATAGACATGGTAATTCTAAAAGCACGCAGTCTTTTCTTAACTGAATGTAGAACTACATACAATTATAAACTCATCTAATGAAATAAACTACTCTTTGTATAACTACTCTACCCTTACCCTGCAATAAAAGGGTACTTTTTGTATTTTCATTCTGCTTTCATAACCAGAACTCTGTCAATAATAATCTGCTGAAAATAAAGAATATTCTTATATTTTTATTCAGCATTCACCCCTAGAAATATTTTATTAAATTGCTATAGAGGACAAATACTTATCTCATTAATTCATAGACTAGTCTGGTCCACCCAACCATAGAGAAGGGTGATTACATCCTCTGCTCACCCCCGAGCTACTCTACTGAGCAGTAGATTGTAGTTTGCGGTAAAAACGGAGGTGGCATCAAGACTACTATTCAACTGAAACCTTGGAGTCTGCATTATAGTTCCACTACAGCCGACCAGCTATGGAATCTATTAGGTAGTGTCCTACCTTCTCCGACTCTTCTTTTCGAGAAATAACATAGAACACCTTTCTCTCTATTAGATTTCTTTTTATCTCATGAGAAAAGGTAAGTGTTCGTTAACTGTTCTAACTGCCCAATTCCTCTATATTTGGAAGTTCGTTTATTTTTCCAAATAGTATTTTATGGTAAACTGCCTCACTGGCCATTACCAATTTTAAAAGAAAATAAAATCAAAAGAATATTTAAATATAATTTAGTTATTAAATTCCTATATTCATTGAATTACTGTAATGAAAGTAAATTAACTATTTAATTTTCACTGAGGGTGTTACATCTTCCCCCCTTGACCGAAATGTCGTCCTTGGTGTTTCCTAACTTGAACAAAGGCTGGAATATGTTTACGCATAAAATAGTTATCTCAATTCTCACAAGTAGTTCGTCTCGGCTGAAGTACCTTTGTTGTACTTAATGCAGTAACTGCTTGCTTTATGTAACACCATTTCCTCTAAGTGATAATACTGAGAGGCTCGATTATGGTCCTCCCTTCCATCTTGACCCCATCATTCACCATCCTCGTGGTTATTAATTTCTCATCAATACTTATATAAATAAAATCGTTAACATACCTCATAACCCATCAAGGGTAATTTGCACTCATTTTAAGTTGGTATCATCATTATCACCACATCATTATAAATTATTTTATTTACCCAATGATTTTATCAATCAGTGATTATTTACCCAATGATTTCATCAATCAATAAAGGTCACTCATGATGGTATGAAATTTATTTACCCTTCTTGTTAATCATTAATAAGTATATATTCAGAGTTCAATCATTTTTGTCTCTTGTGAGAGATCATACTAGTTAGCACTATTGTACCTTTATCCCTTATTCACCTATTTATGCATACCTATTTTACACTAGTAAAGTTTAGGATGGATTACATTCCTTTCCACTAGTACAATGATGTCTACTTACCCAAGTGGCTTAATTATATTAATCTTGGGTTTCCCCTATTTATCTAGTAATTTAGTTATTTGGAATTTATTCTGTAGCCTACTTTTCAATTTTGGATCTTAGCTTTGTAGCCTTGTAGATAATGGACAAGTGTTATATATTCGTGGCTTCATTATCATCCTTATATCAATTCTTAACTTGTTACTCACTTTATTGGGTTAGTGGGTTACGAAAGTAATTCGACTCTATTTGAAATACACAAATACCACATCAAAAATTTCATTTACACTTTTTATTGATAGATCCGAATAAATGTCTGATAAATATTGAAACATCATATGTCCCAAAATCCATATATCTTCCACCAAATGATTTATCATCCTACAACTACAAATTTATGAATATACATGTTTCCTTCAAATTCAACTCACCATATGCAACATTTAGAAAATTTGTCACTATGGTGGAATTATGACATCTAGTGAGTCATGACTAAGTATATTGATTTAACCGTAATAGTCGATATGCATTGAGGATGCATTATTTAAATAATATCAAAGAGCTAAAATCCAAATCTATTTCTTTTATTAATCCTCTGGTAGGATGGGACTAGTGAGTGGAATAATTTTCAACACTTTCTGAAAACAAGCTATAATAAATTTGTAAGTTATGCACAAGGACAAGGCATGCATTTGTGTGGGTGAGAACCATCACATGACAATTAGACTAATTTTTCTGTACTGGCATGCCCTAGGATACTAAATAAAAGTCCACAGAAATATATTTGCATACATCAACAGGGACACCATTCTGTAGAGAAATATCTGTTCCCACGATATCATATGTGTCGGGGCATTATCGATCACTTCTAGTGATTGATATGGCCTTATGTTAGATTTGCATGGTCCTTTACAACTTATATGTTTCTGTAGAACTCCATAGTGATTTAGTGCCAAGGACCTTTTAGTTACTTAATATTGTCCCCTAGACTTGCAAGTCATGGTGCATGATTGGCCTTGCCTTCCTCTTATGATGAAGAACTTATGAAATATTCATTTAGATTTTGATCCATGATAATTAATCTAAACATAATTCACATCTAATTGTGATTTTCCTTCAAGGATACAACCAATGACATAACTCATCATCTAGAATACCAAATACAAGTCATAATTTTCTTTTTTATGCATGCAATGCCATAAAAATTGTTTCATTTTGTAGTCAACAACTTTATCCACCCAGACAGTGAACTCTCTCTCTTGTTCATTGCTCATTCATTGACACCTATAATGTACAATATTTTTTTCCAACAAGAGCTTAAATGATCAAAGTATTTATGCTTTCTCACGATAACAATAAATATATAAATATCAAGGATCATCATACTTAGACTTGGATATAAGTGGTTACCATTAACCATTTTCATTAGTCTGCTGAGGTTTCCTTGCACAGTCAAAATTCTATTATTTTAAGTACAACCATCAATCATAAATGTCCAATTCTGAGTGCGTACTTCATATGTTTAATTTTGTTGGTTTTGAATTCAAAGGACATAGATTTTTGCAAACAAGTCTTCCTAAGCCTCATGGAAAGAATCCGTGAAAAGTGTTTTATTAATTCTATCCATACATATTTCCTTTATCCAAACAACTAATAAATTTATTCCAAATTTTTAGAATATTATTTGTAATACAAACACTTATTCAAAAGAACTATCTGCAAGGTAATAATCCCACCATTAAGCTTCCGGGTTTTACTTCCACACAAAGTTTTATTCTCATTTTTTTTTAATAATAATATGACTGTAAGAATAAATCACATAGAATCATAATATTCTCTTCCAATCCATGTCAACCTACACAGTCAAACCTACTAAATAATAATAATTTCAGTTTTCTTCTGTTCCACAACTCAATTTTCCCACAGAGTAAAAATAGTTCATTTCTCTACAATCATTCTTATTCACGGAAGACGCAAGTGTTAGACTTCAGTTCTACCCATAATAATGTAATTAAAACCAAAATATGGTATGGAATCCATACAAACAAGAATTCACACAAACAAGGATGCCAATAGAAACATTTCCATCTTAAAACCAAGAAATAAAGAAAAAGATTCCCTTGGGGTCAATACCAGCTGCACGATGTATCTAGTGAGTTGTAATAAAAATTTTTTTTTTCATACAAATCATGTGTGGTTTCCCATGTAGTGATTTTTATAATGAGAGGATAGGCATATTCAAAATTAAATATAGAAATTAGTTTCATTCCCAGAGAGTCATTTTATTCATCCTTTTGATAACTTCCTACTCAAATGTGGCTCGTAAAAGAAAATGCAACATACCCAAGCTAAAAAAAAGGAATGCATATATGCCTGAATCATTTTACCAATATGGTGGGTGATTCAAATAATTTCTTCCAACACTATGAATGCAAGCTGCATTGGAATGTTGAACCTACACTGAACATCGGGGTTCCTAGTCACTGTCTATCCAAGAAGTCATTATAATGAAGTATGTCATCTATTTAAGAAATTCCTTGACAGTAATTGAAAATATGTGAAACAGACATATTTTATTATACATCAAATCCATCGATTACTCAGTATTTAAAAGAAAATGACCAATACTGCTAGAAATACCAACAATGGGTAAAGAGAAATTCAAATGTCATTGCAAACCTAAGTATTGCAAACTTATTAGAAAATGTCATAGTTATAGGACCTCTAAGTGACAATCTCATGATTCAACCTAAGAGAAAATTTTACATTGTTCTCAAATACATGATTGTATCATAATGCATACTCTAGAAAATCATAGTAATATCCATACTTGTAAACATCATGCACATAGTTTTAGCAAGTTAGAATTTGATTCTCAACGATTGGCGCAAGATTCCTTGAGACAATATAAGCTAGCATACCAGTGTTTTAATATATATATATATAATTTCTAGACACAGGTTCTTGAGCAAGTAGAGAAAATGTAGTCACAATAAATCAAGTGAATAATACACTAATAATTCCCAAGGAATTTGTCTATTCAGCTCTTGTCATGTTATTAACCTCGACCTCAGATACAGGGGCTCCACATTTCTGTAACAAAAGGACTCATGTACAGTTCAAATAATAATTATTTTAATAATCCTTAACTTCTCGAGGAGATCTCATATGAGACACATTCATGGTTCTTTTAAAATTCCCACCTCGTAACACACTAATTACCAATCACGATTTTATGACCAACTAAACAGAATGTGTTAATATTTAAATCTTCTGCATAGTTGTTGGTTGGCCTAGATGCCTAACATATCACCTCTTATAGGTAAGGGTATGCCAAAAGAAGCCCCATTAACGAAATTCATTCTTGTTTACTTATGGAAAATTTATTCGAGTCTTATTCACTCAGTGAGAGGATTTCCTAATCATAGCCAGGATCATAGGCCCTAATGTTGAATCCTTCAGCTTTGATACCACTTGTAACATCCATCAACCCTTATACAGTTTATAAAAAAAAAAATTATAATTGTCATATTTTTACTTACAACAGTCTACAATAGCATTATATTAATATAGTTAGACATATTTCGCACAAGGATCAATGTTAGCACATTAAATTTATTTATTGCAAATTGACATATTCACCATAATTCATATATACTTTTGCAAGAAAATTCGAGATGTGTTACAGATATATGTTATTGTATCCAACTATGCATGTATTTAATTTTATTACTGCTATGATTTTTATCTAAGTTATGCCAAAGTAGGCTCACCACTAGGTGACTCACACCCATGCTTACGGCTTGGAACATCAAAGGAAATACATTAAATTAATATATATTATGTTTATAGTACAATTGGTGTGATACATTAAGGTCGGTACTATGATAACAAATGAAGTTTAATTACAATATAATCTACTAACAATTGCATCTGAGGGTTCGAGAACTTGCAGGTGTTGCATCGGATTGGAGACACCTGGAGGGTGTTAGGTCGTGGATTCAAATCTGATTGGATGGTTTGGACTACTTGAGGGGTGGTTGGGGTATTAACCCTGCCCAAAACCTCAACATGTCCCTCATTTTCTTTAGCCTCCTCACCACTTCCATTCTCCAACCGCCGACACTTGCAACGCCATTTCAGCTTTCTCTTCCTCCTTGTGTTCATTGTGAACCTCATTAGTTTTCTCAGTGTCTTAGGCTACTCATCCTCACAGAGTACCTTCGTCCAAAGATATACCTCTTTGCAAGAGACAACAGTTAATATTTCAATGCTCGAATGGAAGATACATCACACGGGTGGGTAAGTTATTTTATTAATGGTATGATTTGTATTTTTACTTAACTATTAATATTTTGGTGATTGAAATCATTCCTTCTGGCTACAACTACCAGGTTCATGGATTGGCAGAGGATCCCTACAAACTCAGGTATCCTCCATAGCCTCTATAATGTCTCCTACGATTTTATACCATCTTTTACTTTTAATTTTAACTCATGGATGTGTCCTACATTTGGGTGTTCGAACAGGTATGAATTACCTTCCAAAACTCTCTCTTTGGCTTTCAATTTCCTTTTACGAGGGTTAAAAAAACTTTCATCTACCACATATTTATCTGGCTTCTTCAACATCCTTGGCCTCTTCGACCTGTGTTTGACTTGTGTGTTTTTTGCAAGAAGAAACCCTCCTGCTTGATCGCTGGTTACGCTCCAATGAGTCATATGCTTTTGATGTTGATCGAAATACAGAATAATTTACATGCATGTAATATCACTCAGTTGGAACTATTACACTCATAAAATACAATGTAATTTATTGATTACAATGCTTCTTCCAATGTTATGATATTTCAATACAAGCACTTGTGTACTATTAATTCATTGTTATGTATAGTGTGATTACAAGTTCCTGAATGTATTAATTATAGTTTCCTGAAGGTATTCTTGTGTAGTATTTATGGATTTATACAATGTATATATTCCCAATGGGCTTCTATCATATTTCATTTGCTATGACAATTCTCAGTTTTTCTGAATGTGTTCATTATAGTATATATGAATTATGTAATGTATGATGTAATGGATTTTGCTGGATTTAGAGAATCTAATCGTCCTATCGTATTTTACTAAGGATGACCGGACCATATTTAAGCATAATGTTAGTTGTCATAGTTTTCCCTACTCTTAATACACACTGTCTATTCTGGGACCTTTCCCGTAGTATAATAACCGTCCATTACCACCTACCACAGGCACTAACTTTGATAAAGTTTCTTTTGCCTTGTTCTACAATTCTAACAGAGTCACTTACATACAAATTTTATATTTTACGCCTAAATCTAGGCTTCAATAGACTTCATAAAACGATATTTAAAATAAGGGAATAAATAGGATGGATATTAATAGAGATTCCCTAACACAACCCTATTGTAATGAATAGTTGCAGCCTTGCTGTAAATAAACTATCAACATTTACAATTTTACTAATCATAGCAATTACAGTCCTTCTTTCATAACAGCTACAAACTTACTGAAATAATAAATTACAGTCTTACTAAAAATAAATAGTGTTGTCTTATTGAAAATGAATAGAATTGTGTTTTCCAATAAATGATCTTTTGTACACACATAGTCCTTCTATGCACAACATAAGGTTATGCATAGACATGGCATTTCTAAAATCACAGAGTCTTTTCTTTATTGTCTTTTCTTAACTAGATATCGAACTACATATGATTGTAAATTCATATAATGAAATAAGCTACTCTCAGTATAACTTATATACCCTTACCCTGCAATAAAAGGGTATTTTTGTGTTTTCCTTTAGCTTTCATAACCAGAACTCTGTCAATAATAACTAACTGAAAATAAAGAATATTCTTATATTTCCATTCAACATTCACACCCAAACACCTTTTAATAAACTGTAATATATTACATATATTTATCTCAATAATTCATAGACTAGTCTTGTCCACCCAAACATAGAGAAGGGCGGTTACATCCTCTCCTCACCTCGTAGTAGTAGGTTGCAGTTTTGGGTAACAACGGAGGTGGAATCAAGACTATTGTCCAGCCCAAAATTCATATTCTGCATTAGATTTCCACTGGCCCCGACCATTCTTCCACTCTTCTTTTTGAGAAAGAAAACAAAACGCCTTTCTCTCCATGAGATTTCATTTTATCTCATGAGAAAATGTAACTGTTTTTTAGTTGTTCTAAGTTTGTTCATTTTTCCACATAGTATTTTCTAGTAATTTCCTAGGTGGTCATTACCAATTTGAAGAGAAAATAAAATCAAAGGAATATTTAAATATAATTTTAAATATTAAATTCCTAGAGTTCCCTGAATTATTGTAGTGAAAGTAAATTAACAATTTACTTTTCACTATGGTATTACATGATATATTTTATTTACAAATAAAACTAGCATGATTTCATATCTATAATTTTTTTTGAATTCTTTTCTTTTCAAGAAAAGAACTCATTAATTTATCTTCCAACCCATGAAGATTTACAAGAATTAAACTAGTAACTTAACATTTCATCATTTCAAGAAATCATAAGAATACTTAAAGAAAAAAACAAAGATAGTTAGCTTTTAACACAAGATTCACATGTGATATTGTTAAAAAAAACTATAGATTTATTTAGATTTTATGTACTAAAATTCATGAAATTTTTCTCAAGAAATATAAACTAACTAATTCCATTTTCATGCATTCTTATGTTCAAAAAATTATCATAACACTTATCTTCTCAACATTTCACTCCTCGCCTCCATTGTAAAAATTATCATAACAGTTATCTTTTGAACATTTTACTCATTGCCTCCATCGTATGTTGGTTAAGGTGGACACTTCTTCAATTTTCAATCCCAGCTCGATCTTCATATGATATTCCTTCCATCAACCTCTCATAATAGCGAGAGAGCAACTTCGTTACTTCGAAACATTAGTGGTTTGGCTCTCAAAAACCACTGCTGGTAAACGATAGATTTTGTTTTGGAGTCTCTCATGCAATTGGTGATCTCTTCTATATGGGTCATTGTATGATCATTAGTTAGTATTTTTGGGAGGTTTGCCCAGAATTCCCAAGATGATGTTGGAATTTCTGATAATTCCTAAACAGCAGTGAGGAAACAAAAGTTCCTCTTCTAACAGAGAGATAACAAGATAACAATATGGAAAGAGATGTGGAGTAGAAAACTATATTTCATTGAAAAAAAAATTGGAGTGTTACAAAGATTTCATTTAGAACTGTTGTTCTGGATTACAAACAAAATTTTCCCTTTCTTGTCTACTACACACACAAATCTCCTTTCTATCTTTACACAGGCTTTCGCTCTCTACATACACTGCTACTCACACATCTGCACATAACTTTTATGCTCTCGGCATATTACACAGTCACACTCTGCAACATACACACTGATGTCTATATGTATTGTAAACATACATGTTTACAATACATATAATAAAAAATATACAATCCTAAGTTTTAAAATGAAACTATTGTCACGGGAAGAAATAAAATAAAACATCAAAAATCAAAGTTTAAAGCTTTAAGAAATAAACTATAAAGTGGCGTATTAAAACATAACGCAAACATTTTCAAAAAAATACGATGGGATTTATCGCATTGATAAGCCCGCCTGATGACTGTGCACCAAATTTGTGCGATAATCCGCTATTGGCGGAGGTGGGCCATCTCTTATCATGCAGTTTTGGAGAGATGCTGATGTAAGAATAGGATTGTGTGATACGCCTTTGATTGGTCGAAGGCTTTGATGTGGCACGACAGTGGGGACGACTTATCGCACAGACCTGGATGTGATGATGTAGGCCTCAAAGGCTTGAGATAATGTGTGATTGGCTGAGGGATATATGACGTGGAACCTGGCGAGCTCCACATAAATTTCGTGGACTGTTTGAATTCAAAATAGATTGGCACGAGGATAATGTGTGGTTGGTGCGGGGTTTAATTTCGGGTAGGTGCAGAGATAAATGGCGGAGGTTTGCGTGTGTTTAAACCACGATTTTGTAGATCAGAAAGGGCTACGACCATTACAAATGACTTCTTGTAGGGATTTAAACAAGGAATTGAATTCACGGTTGAGTGCTCAAATAGAACTGGAAATAGCCGCTGCTTTGTCCTTTAACCTTTAAATCAAAAATTGAACTTTTATCCTCCTTCTATTTTGTTTGCAGTTGGGGTTATCTCCAACACTCCCCCTTAAACACAACTACTGTTTTCAAGAATACCCAGACATTTTATGAGAAAGTTAAAACTTTGAAGCTCTAATGGTTTTGTTAAGATATCAACATACTACTCTTCTGTTATGTAGTGTTGCAAAACAATCTTTCCATTGCTTACTAATTCTCTGATGTAGTGATACTTTGCATCAATGTGCTTTATTATTTTATGAAACACTGAATTCTTCGATAAAGCTATAGATGAGCTATTATCACAATAAACTATTGTTCCTTTTAACTGTTCATGACACAAACTTCTTAACATTCTCCTCATCCATACTACTTGACATGTTGCTACTGTAGCTGCCACATACTCTGCCTCTACTGTTGATAAATCCAAAATTGGTTGTTTCTTAGAATCCCATGAGATGGCTCCTGATCCCATATGGAAAACATATCCAGAGGTGATTTTCCTGTCATCTATACTTCCAACCCAATCACTATCAGTATATCCAATTAATTCAAAATTTTCTGAAGAGGTGTATAAAATATCATACCTCTTTGTTCCTTTCGCATACCTCAAAATTATTTTTGCTGATTGCAAATGTGCCTCCTTTGGCCTTTCCATGAATCTAGAAATTAAACTTATAGAATGTGATGGCAGTGTGGGTGCAGGTGTTAAGGAGAGTTGTTCAAGCTTTTGTACAATGTTTTCTAATTCAGGAGGAATGTGTTCCTGATCTCCCTTTTCACTCTCACTCATCAAATTGTATGAATTCTGATTGATTATTTAATAGTCAATGCACATTGGAAGCTAAAAGTCCCTTTACCCTTTGGAAATATTATAACCCACTTTTATAATAGTCGGAAGCATAATAAAACAATTTAAACCAAGGTTTAAACCTTTCAGGTCCCCTTATACCTTTGATGTATTTAAACAATGTTTAAATCATTTGGCAATGTATTACTTTGGAAACAGTGAAACCATCCCAAGGGGGTGTATTATAATGCGCTTTAACCCACGTTTAAAGACCCCTGGAACAAATATTATGGTGTGCTTTTAACCAATGTTTTAAGCCTTTCGGCCTCACATATATTTGGATTCCAAACTTTAGTAAAGTTCCATTTCATACATTGTCGGGTCCATACCTTGTTTAACTCCCACACAACTTTCAACGCGACCACCGTTGGATCTCCCACAGATCTTATCAAACAGCTATCGCGCTCGAATGACCTCTGGACTTTATCAATCAAATGCAAAGCGAAATGAGTGGTATTGCACTCATGACGTGTCGCAATATCATTCGATTGCGTTCAATTGGATGAAAACCACTCACAACTCAAAAGCAGTGCGAACACAGTGTAAGTGGTTTCTCCAAAACCACTTAACCCTCAAATTTTGTTTTTAACCGCGTTTAAGCATGGATTTCTGCCATTTCTTTGGTTTTAACTTCAGTTCTTCTTATAATCCTCCCTTTCCACTGCATAACTCTAATAACCATAGACCAATTAACATTACTCGATCTCAAGAAAACGAACCAGAATTCTTCAATTTCTTCCGAATTTCTTACACATAAACAAATATAATCAAAATTCTACACAGAATATATATAAAACAAATGAAATTTCAAAGGGATGAACCTCCGGGAACTTGCCAAGAATACACAGATGAAAAAACTCTGCAACTTTATTAAAACTGAGGGAAAACCCTCTCAATCCATTCTTCTACTGCCAAATCCTGATTTCCTCCTTTGTAGAGGTTACAATTTATAGGTTTTACATAAAAATCGACCTCTTCTTGAGGATCGAATACTTAAAATTTAGACAAAATCCTAATTAACTAATATCTTCCTTAAATATATGAACTGAAGGATAAATAAGCTGAATCTAATCTAAAATTGTTCAACCTCCCTAGATACTAGTTCAAGCCTATCTATTACAACTGTAAATTGACAGCTAAAGGTACAAACACCTTTTCTTGTAACATTTTTTTAGATTTTTGGAATAATTAATGAAGTCTTTTGTCTCTAAGCCTCATGCCCCTGCATCAGACTTCCGAGGAAAAAACTCTTCATGGGCTCCTGTCCATGAGCTCCTCCACAGAACTACCCAATTTCTGCAGCATGGTTTCTCTCATCCAGGTAGCATATTCAATTGGCTAATCCTTCCACTTGATCAAGTATTGAAAATAATCCTGTCCCCTGGTCTTCTTAAACACTTTCTTGTCTAAGATCCTCTCTCGCTGTAATGGCTTTGTTATGGGTAACTGTTTTACCCAGTCAATCTGTTCTCTGTATTCTGGTCTGTCATCTGTGCCACCATCTTCATATCTGTACAAATCAACAACATTGAATATTGGAGATATTTCAATATTAGATGGTAATTCAATTTCATAAGCATTTGCAGAAAACTTTCTCAATATCCTGCATGGTCCTATCTTTTTGAATTTTAACTTGTTATACTACTTCTTTGGAAATCTTTCTTTTCTTAAGTGTGCCAAAACCAAGTCACCAACTTCAAAATTAACTTCTCTTTTGCTCAAATCTGCTCTGTTCTTGTACTTGATGTTGTTGTCTTGTAGCTGTTGCTTTACCTGTTCATGTATTGCTTGTATTTCTGAAGCAAACTCTTCTCCTTTAGCACTTCTCATTTCTGCTTTTCCCAAGTTCCTTAATTCAGATACTTCTCTTGGGTGCATTCCATAAACTATATGGAATGGACTCTATCATGTACTTCTGTTAGGTGAATCATTATATGTATATTCTTCCTGTGGTAAAATATGATCCCACTGTTTAGGATGTTCTCCTGCAAAACTTCTCAAAATATTACCCAAACTTTTGTTCACTACTTCAGTCTGCCCATCAGTCTGAGGGTGATAAGCTGAGATGAAACTCAGTTTATTACCAAGCTTCTTCCACAATGTCCTCCAAAAATGACCAACAAATCTGGTCTCTCTATCAGAAACAATACTTTTAGGTAACCCATGTAATCTGACAATTTCCTTGAAAAACAAATTGGCAACATGAGTAGCATCACTGGTTTTATAACATGGAAAAAAATGTGCCATTTTTGAAAATCTGTCATCTACAACATAAATTGCATCATTCCCTCTCTGTGTCTTAGGCAATCCTAAAACAAAATCCATACTTACCATATCCCAAGGTCTGTCTGGAATAGGCAATGGAATGTACGAACCTGCATTTTTACTTTTCCCTTTAGCATATTGACAAATTTTACAATTCTTCACATACTTTTCCACTTCAAATCTCATCTTTGGCCAAAAATAAAAATGACTTAATTGCTCATAAGTCTTATCAACACCAAAATGTCTGACAATTCCACCACTATGTTTCTCCCTAATTAAATTTTCTCTCATGGAACAATTTGGTATGCACAACTGATTTCTTTTGAACAATAAACCCTCTTGCAAGAAATAATCTAACCACTGACTTCTGTTTATCAAAACATGATTACAGCATGCTTTCAATGCTTCTTTGAAATCTAAATCTATTTTATAAAGTTCTTTAAGAAAATCAAAACCTAACACTTCAAATTGACTTTCTTGTACAAGAATGCATTTTATACTCAAGGCATCAGCTACCTTGTTTGCTTGACCACTTATATGCTTTAATACAAAGTTAAAACTTTGAATATATTCAACCCGTTTTGCATGTTTTTGATTCAATTTAGGTTGCTGCATAATACACTGTAAAGCATGATTATCTGAATATAGCACAAATTCTTTAGACATTAAATAATGTCTCCACTTCTTCAAGGGCTGTACAATTGCATAAAATTCCTTGTCATAAGAAGAGTACTTTCTTCTTGTCTCATTCAGCTTCTCACTGAAATATGCTACAGGCCTATCTTCTTGACTTAATACAGCCCCAATAGCTTCTCCACTGGAATCACATTTTACTTGAAATGGTGTATTAAAATCAGGCAGAACTAAGACAGGTTTCTCAGTTATCTTTTTCTTCAAGAACTGAAAATTCCTTTCAGCTTCAGAAGTCCATTTAAATGGTTTTTTGTCCTACTTTATGGTTTCAATGATAGGTGCATTGATCTTACTAAAATTCCTCATAAATTTTCTATAAAAACTAGCAAGACCATGAAAAATTCTTACCTCAAAAACATTTTTAGGTGAGGGCCACTCAATAGTTGCCTTTATCTTCTTTGGATCCATTTTTAATCCTTCAGCAGAAACAAAAAAACCCAGATATACCAATTCTTCTTTCATGAATGAACATTTCTTTAAATTTATCAGTAACTTCTCTTGATGTAACTTCTTTAACAAATAATTAAGATGTCTCAGGTGTTCTTCCTTTTTTTTGTTGTAAATTAATATATCATCTAGATATACTATTGCAAATTTACCAATAAATTCCTTAGATACTTCATTCATAAGCCTCATAAAGGTGCTAGGTGCATTTGATAAACCAAAAGGCATTACCATCCATTCATACAATCCCTCATTTGTTTGAAAGGTTGTTTTCCATTCATCACCTTCCCTTATCCTAAATTGATAATACCCACTTTTCAAGTCTAGTTTTGAAAAACATCTTGCTCCACTCAAACAATCCATCAAATCTGCAATTCTAGGTAAAGGAAATCTATACCTGACTGTTATTTTGTTGATTGGTCTTGAATCAGTGCACATTCTCCAACCTCCATATTTCTTCGGACTTAATACTATAGGTACTGCACAATGACTCAAACTTTCTCTCATCAAACCTTTGTCAACCAATTCCTACACTTGCTTTCTGATTTCTTCATTTTCTGTAGGAGTCATTCTGTCAGCTGATTTGTTTGGAAGATTTGATCCTGGAATCAAATCTATCTGATGGATGATTCTTATTACAGGTGGTAATTCATCAGGAAAATCATCCACAATAATATCACAAAAACTTTCCAACATTTCTTGAATTTCAATTGGCAAATCAGAAATTTAAGTAGAAGTAAATACTACCTTAGGTTTTCAAACTAAAGCAAAATTTACCTCATCATCTTCAATATGTTGCAAGTATTCTTTCCCACTCAACAATAAATCCTTTGGATCAGACTTTTTGCTTGATGCACCTTCTTCTTCCATAGGTAACAATGTTTGATTCATACCATCTTTGAAAAACTTGTAAGTGTTTCTCTTTCCATCATGTACTGCTTCTCTGTCATACTGCCAAGGTCTACCCAGCAAAATGTGCCACACATCCAGAGGCATCACATCACACATGATTTTATCTTTGTAACTGCCCATTTGCAATTCTATTTCACATTGTTCCTTTACTATCAACTGATGTCCCTTCTGAAGCCGTGACACTTTGTAGGGTGTTGGATGTTCCCTTGTCTTCAATTTCAATTTCTCTATCACCTTTGTAAAGACCAAATTATATGTACTGCCACTATCAATTACCAATTGACAACATTTCCCTTGAACTTTGCACACACTTCTAAACAAATTCTTTCTCTGTATTGGTTCAACAACTTCCTTTGTTTGTTTTAACAAGACCTTTTTAACCACCAAAGATTCTCCTTTCTCTGGCACAATTTCTTTCTCTGTTTCAGGCAACCTTGCTGCTTCTTCTCCAATCTGAGCAACAATTTCATTTCTCTTACTTTTCCCCACATTCTCTTTCTCTAGACATTCATAGGTTCTATGTCCTAATTTGTTACATCTGTAACATCTCACTTCTCTTCCTCTGCTTCTGCCTCCTCTTCCTCTGTAAGGACTCCTTCTGCCACTTGTATCACCTTCTGTGGGTGCATACTGAGGTGAGCTGCTGCTAGCTCCATCTCTTGGTGCTGTAGATCTTCCTTTACCACCTTGACTTACCTTTCCTCGGAAAGTACATCTTCCTTTCGCAAATTGCTTTCTCAGGAGTTTTTCTTTAGCTTTTAAGGCCATCTGGTAAGCCTCTTCTACTATCTTCGGAGACAATATACTTATCTCATCTTGAATCTCCATTCTAAGACCATTTATGTACCTGGCAATATTCTCTGTTGTATCTTGAATTTGTCCTGCTCTTATGCTCACTTTGTAAAATTCTTCTGTGTATTCTTTTACTATCATTAATCTCTGTCTAAGATTCTGCATTTGTCTAAATAATGAAAGTTGATAATCACTAGGAAAAAAATTACCTCTCAGCTTTGCCACCATTCTATTCCAATTCTTGATTGGATATTTACCAACTCTCCTTCTTTCTGCTTGCACTCCATCCCACCAAAGTGTTGCATGTCCTTTCAACCTTGTGACAGCAAACTTAACTCTATTTTCTTCACCCATCTCTTCATAATCAAAGCATTTATTCATTTCATTGATCCAGTCTATCAACTCTTCTGGATTCAATCCTCCTGCAAAAGCTGATACTTCAAGTCTAGGCTTGGATGTAGATCCTAAAACTGATTTAAATAATCTCATATCAGGAGTAAGCTCAACATTTTCTTCTTCTTCTTCAGCTTCAGGTTCACTGACATCTTCAGGATATCTATGTTGTCCTACTTCAATTGCTTCCAATCTGGCTTGAATCTGTTGCATAGTCTCCAGTACTTCTGCATTTGCAACTGATCTACCTCTTCTTCTAGCAGCTCCACCTCTACCAATTCTAACAGCCATGTTGGATTTCTTTTTCTGAATTTTGGAAGCTTGTTCAGTGTCTAAAAAATGCTCTGAAGACTTCTCTGATACCACCAATGATGGCAGTGTGGGTGCAAGTGTTAAGGAGAGCTATTCAAACTTTTGTACAATGTTTTCTAACTCAGGAGGAATGTGTTCCTGATCTCCCTTTTCACTATAATTCATCAAATTGTATGAATTCTGATTGATTATTTAATAATCAATGCGCATTGGAAGCTAAAAGTCCCTTTACCCTTTGGAAATATTATAACCCACTTTTATAATAGTCGAAAGCATAATAAAATAATTTAAACCAAGGTTTAAACCTTTCGGGTCCCCTTAAATCTTTGATATATTTAAACAATGTTTAAATCATTCGGCAATGTATTACTTTGAAAACGGTGAAACCATTCTGGGGGGGTGTATTATAATGCACTTTAACCCACATTTAAAGACCCCCGGAACAAATATTATGATGTGCTTTTAACCAATGTTTTAAGCCTTTCGGCCTCACATATATCCGGATTCCAAACTTTAATAAAGTTCCATTTCATACATTGTCAGGTCCATACCTTGTTTAACTCCCACGCAGCTTTCAACACGACCACCGTTGGATCTCCCACAGATCTGATCAAACAGCTATCGCGTTCGAATGGCCTCCGGACTTTATCAATCAAATGCAACGCGAAATGGGTGGTATTGCGCTGGTGACGTGTCGCAATATCATTCGATCGTGTTCGATTGGATGAAAACCACTCACGACTCAAAAGCAGTGCGGACACAGTGTAAGTGGTTTCTCCAAAACCACTTAACTTTCAAATTTTATTTTTAACCGCATTTAAAGACGGATTTCCGCCATTTCTTCGGTTTTAACTTCAATTCTTCTTAGAAGACTCGCTTTCCACTGCGTAACTCTGATAACCATAGATCAATTAACATTACCCGATCTCAAGCAAATGAACCAGAATTCTTCAATTTCTTCCGAATTTCTTACACAGAAAAAAATATACTCAAAATTCTACACAGAATATATATAAAGTAAATGAAATTTTGAAGGGATGAACCTCCGGGAACTTTCCAAGAATACACAGATGAAAAAAATCTGCAACTTTATTAAAACTGAGGGAAAACCCTCTCAATCCATTCTTCTAATGCAAAATCCAGATTTCCTCCTTTGCAGAGGTTACAATTTATAGGTTTTACATAACAATTGACCTCTTCTTGAGGATCAAATACTTCAAATTTAGAAAAAATCCTAATTACCTAATATCTTCCTTAAATCTATGAACTGAAGGCTAAATAAGCTGAATTTAATCTAAAAATGTTCAACCTCCCTAGATACTAGTTCAAGCCTATCTATTACAACTGTAAATCGACAGCTAAAGGTACCAACACCTTTGCTTGTAACATTTTTTTGGACTTTTGGAATAATTAATGATGTATTTTGTCTCTAAGCCTCATGCCCCTACATCATCATGCATAATATTAGGCCTAGTTGTAGTCAAATACATAAGGCTACCAACTATGCTCTTGTACAAACTTGGATCAAAAGCCTTGTTGTTGTCTTCTTTGCTTAGTTTCAATCACATCACTGTAGGAGTAATTGGTGCCTTGTAATCCTACATGTTAAATATTTCCAAAATTTCTTTCACATATTTTTCTTGAGAGATAAAAATCTTATTTTCATTTTTCTCTACTTCATCCTTCATGACTGTTTTAAAATTCATCCTTCATGACTGTTTTAAAATTCTCAATGACGCAAGCATCATTACCTGTAAAGATCACATCATTAACATATAAAACAATAATGAGCATCTTACCATCTTTTTCTTTGATGTATAATCTGGTTTCTCCTTCACATTTCTCAAACCCATTTTCCAGTAGATAGGTATCTATCCTACTGTACCATGCTCTTGGTGCTTGTATAAGCCCATATATAGCTTTCTTTAACTTGCATACCTTGTGCTCTTGGCCTTCTTTTTCATATCCCAGAGGTTGTTCAACATATACCTCTTCCATCAATACTCCATTTAGGAATGTTGATTTCACATCCATTTGGTAAAATTTCCATTTGTGTTGTGCTGTTATGGATAACACTGCTCTTACTATTTCCATTCTTCCAACTGGTGCAAAATTTTCTTCATAATCTCTTCCTTGTTGCTGCCTGTAGCCTTTGACAACAGGTCTGGCCTTGTGCCTTTCAATCTTACCTTCAGAATTTATTTTGGTTTTATAAACCCATTTTACTCCAATTACTTCCTTTCCTTTTGGGAGATCAACTAATTCCCATTTATTATTCTTCTCTATTGCATTCATTTCTTCATCCATAGCATCTATCCATTTCTTATCTTTTACTGCTTCTTCAAAATGAATATGATATTCTACATTACAATACAAAGAAAATAAAGAGTTTATACCTTCATTATTTTCCTCTTTCTCATAGATTTCATTTAAGCTTCTAAATATGGTTCTTATTTCACTTTCTGAACTTGTGCTCGTAGAAGCACTCAAATATGCTCCTTGTGTTGTGCTTGGAGAAGCACTCTCCTCACTTCTCAAGGGTGTTTTCATACCATCTTGTGGTGTCCCTTGATGTCCTTGTGTTGGTGGAGGTGGTGCTACTAATGAGAGATTTCTTTCTGCCATTTATTCCTGACCATCTTCTTGAGACATACATGTCTTTACATTCGCCGTTTTTTGAATTCTTCCATCCCAAGCTTCTTCTTAAATGAACTGTACATCTCTACATATAATAAACTTCTTGGTGTATGGGTTATACAATCTGTATGCCGTTGATTCTTCACTGTATCCAAGAAATATGCACTTCTCCCCCTTACTACCCAAATTCTTCCTTAGTTGATCTGGAACATGTGTATAAGCCACACATCCAAATACTCTCATGTGGGTGAAAATTTGTTTTAATCCACTCCATGCTTCTTTTGGAACTCTGTTTATTACACTCTTTGTTGTTCATCTATTCAATACATATGCTGCAAAATGTACAGCTTCAGCCCAATATTCATTTGGCAAATGTTTTTCCTTCAACATGCTTCTTACCATATCCATGATGGTTTTTTTCTTCCTTTCAGCAACTCCATTTTGTTGTGGTATATACATTGTTGTAAATTTATTACGAATTCCATTTTCTCTGCAAAAACGCAGGAAATATTTGGAGATATATTCTCTTCCTCTATCAACCCTTAAGACTTTTATGTGCTGCCCACTTTGATTCTCAACAAGAGCATTAAAGTGGCAAAACTTCTCAAAAACTTCACTCTTCAACTTCAATAAATATACCCATGTTTTTCTTGTGTAATCATCAATAAAGGTCAGCATATTGTGGCTGCCTACTAATGATGGTGTTTGGATTGGTCCACACAAATCAGAATGGGCTATTTCAAAGGGTGCATTTTCCCTTATCCTCTTTCCTGATGGAAATATTTCTTTGTGTTGTTTGCCCAAGATGCAACCTTCACATAGGCTATCTGGCTTCTCAATCAATGGTAATATCTTTACCATTCCTTTTTTGTGCAACAAACTCATACCTCAAAAGTTGAGATGTCCAAATCTCTAATGCCATAACCATTTTTCACCTTTTTCTTCTCTTTGGAATGTCTCTTGTGTCATTGTTGTCATTGCAGCTCCTTTCTTCAAATCTTCTCTCATTTTGAGAGGAAACATTTTGTTTTTTGTCATCTTCACTTGTGCAATCCTCTTTTTTCTTGGTGGTATGTCTATAATGGTACATACATCATCTTCAAAGAATACATTGTAGCCTTTTTGAATGAGTTGTCCAATGCTCAAGAGGTTACACTTCATACCAAGCACATAGTAGACATATGATATGGTTTTTCTTTCTCCTTTCTTTGTGAAAACACTTACTCTGCCTTTTCCCATGACAACGACTTTACTGTCTCTCCCCAAATTTACTTGAGACTTAACATTTTCATCTAACATGGAAAACATAGAAATTTCTCCAGTCATACGGTTGCTACATCTTGAATCTAGAAACCATATATCTTCATTTTTCTCTTTAGCCATATTACATGCTAAAAAAAAATTCTCTTCACTGAGTTTCTCTTTAGTACATTTAGCATTGGGTCTACTGCCCATGTCACTCTGTTTCTTCCTACATTAATTGGCATAGTGCCCATAGTTCTTACAGTAATGACATTAGACTTGGAATTTATCACACCTTTGTCCATGTGCTTGATTTTGTCCACCTTGTTGGCTACTACCTTGGCTTTGATTCTAATTTTTGCTGCTGCCCCTTCCACTTGTACTTGCAGGGCTATTTCTTCCTTTTTTTGGCTTCTGCCTCTACCTTTTCCTCTGTAGTTTGATCTGCCTTGACCTATTCCTCTTCCAAAGGACATTTGGGTCTTGAAGGCATGCTCCAAATATTAGTTTGTTGTTATGCTCAATCTTTGTTCATGTGTCATCAATGATGCATGAATCTCATCAATGGTAAACATTGAGAGATTCTTTGTCTCTTCAATGGTTGTTACTATCACATAAAATCTTGAGGGCACACTCCTTAATACTTTCTCCACTATTTTTATCTCTTCTATTGTCTCTCCATGAGATCTCATTTGGGTAACCAACCCAATCAACAATGTGAATAATGAATCTATTGTATCAAACTCTTTCATGCAAATGACTTCAAAATATCTTCTCATTAATTGAAGCTTTGTTGTCTTTACCTTCTCCATTCCTTGATAGGATGTCTGGAGGGTATCCCATGCATCCTTGGACTTCTTTGCTACTGCAATTCTTGGAAATATGCTTTCATGCACTGCCTGATAGAGATAGAAGAGGGCTTTTGAGTCCTTCTTCCTATTACTCTTCTGCAAATCCTTCTCTGTCTGTTTTAAGGAATAAATGCTTGTTCATCTGGTGGTTCTTCTAAACCATCTTCAACTAGCTCCCATAAATCTTGAGAGGCAAACAGGGCTCTCATTGTGATTGCCCAATAGTCATAGTTTTTTCCATTGAACTGTGGGAGTTGAGTATTTCCCATACTCATGCTTGTGCTGGCTCCTACCATTGCTAGCCTTACAAAACTATGCTAGATCTTGACTGTGTTTCTTAAACAAATCTTTCTCACTACTGGAGAGATAAACTATGTCTCTAAAAGACTTCTTTCTATATCTCTTTGGATTATATTATAAAAACAAATAAACAAATATGTTTTGTAAATACCTAACTTGTTGAACCTTCACTCTAGTGGAGAAAAGTTTCAACAAACTTCTTCTTCCTTGAGCTTCTTCAGCACTTGCTGAGAGCCTGGACTAGCTCTGATACCATGTTGGAATTTCTGGTAATTCATGAAGAGCAATGATAAAAAAAAGTTCCTCTTCTAACACAAAGATAACAAGATAACAATATGCACAGAGATGTGGAGCAGAAAGCTATATTTCATTAAAAAAAAACTAGACTGTTACAAAGATTTCATTCAGAATTGGTGTTCTGGATTACAAACAAAATATTTCCTTTTCTTAGCTTCTACACACATAGCTCTCCTTTCTGTCTTTACAAAGTCTTTCACTTTCTGCATGCACTGTTACTCACACAGTTGCACACAGCTTTTCTGCTCTCGGCATATTACATAATCACACTCTACAACATACACGCTATTATCTATATGTATTGTAAACATACATGTTTACAATACATATAATAAAAAATATACAACCCTAAGTTTTAAAATGAAACTGTCATGGGCATAAATCAAATAAAACATTAAAAATCAAAGTTTAAACCTTTATGAAATAAACGATAAAGTGGTGTATTAAAACATAACGCAAACATTTTCAAAACAATGCGATGGGCGTTATCACATCGATTCACCTGCCTGATGACTGTGCACCAAAGTTGTGCGATAAGCCGTTATTGGCCGAAGGTGGATGAGCTGGCAGAGGTGGGCCATCCCTTATCGCACAATTTTGCAGAGTTGTCGACGTAAGCATAGGATTATGTGATACACCTCCGATTGGTCGGAGGATTTGACGTGGCACGATGGTGGGACGGCTTATTGCGCGGGCTTGGAGGTGATGATGTAGGCCTCACAGGCTTGCGATAACACGTGATTGGATGAGGGATATATGACGTGGAAATTAGCGGGCTCCACATAAATGTCGTGGACTGTTTGAATTCAAAATAGATTGGCACGAGGGTAATGTATGGTTGGTGCGGGGTTTAATGGCGGGTAGGTGCAGAGATAAATGGCAGAGGTTTGTGTGTGGTTAAACCACAATTTTGTAGATCAGAAAGGGCTACGACCATTAAAAAACGACTTTTTGCAGGGATTTAAACAAGGAATTGAATGCAGAGTTGAGTGCTCAAATAGAACTAGAAATAGTTGTTGCTTCATCCTTTAACATTCAAATCAAAAATTGAAGTTTCGTCCTCCTTCTGTTCTGTTTGTAGTTGGGGTTATCTCCAACAGATGACAATGGTCGTTGTTGGTTGAAACAAGAATAAAGCTTAGCGTTGGTAGCAAATGACCATAACTATTTCTTGGTTTAAACCATTTAAAGTTATATCCCCCTTAATGAATTCAAGATCAATATCCTCTTAGTTACTTTTTCTTATTTTAGAAATTAATTTAACATTCTAATTAATATTTTTTCACGAGTTTTGAAGGAATATTATGTACATACTTTATTTCTCTAGTTTTGAATCTTTAATTTTTAGGATGAAACACATACTCTTAACCATTAGACTCACTCTAACTTTATCTATAACCAATCCTAACAAATCATAAATATTTTTTAAGAAAAACTTAGAAAAAAATCCAAATTTATGAATATAAATAATAAGATATTATATATATATATATATATATATATATATATATATATATATATATGAAAATTTATAAATATTTATATATTACAGAACAAAATAAATAAATTAAAATGAAGAATCATCCATAAATATATTTCAATAAAAAAATCATAAAAAGGAAATGGAAAAAAATATGATTCAACACATTTTTATAGTACAATATACAGTGACTTGAAAACGAGGAAAAAAAAAAAAAACCAAAATGTAGATTAAAAAGACAAAGGAGAACTCCAACCACAATTAATCTTATTTTTATTTTTATTGTACAATATTTAGTGGAAAAAAAAGGGAGAAAAAACTAAAATGAATATCAGAAAGACCAATCAGAAATCCAACAACAATTAATCTTCCGACCATCGACCTTCAACAACACAACAAATACCACAAATGTTAATATTCCAACCTTCAACGACTTCCTCGAGAAGCTCCCAAGTAAGGATCAAGTACTCTGCGCAACCATGTAAAAAAAAATTAAAATTAATTTATTTAGTACTCTGCGCAACCATGTAAAAAAGAATTGAAGTTAATTTAATGTTGGCACATGGTTATATATTTGACATTTGAAAATTCTTATTTAAAAACTTTAAAGCGACAAGCCCGCCCAGTTAAAAAATTCCAACAAACCAAGAGTTTCAGATTCTACGGGATCTTAGTTTCCATAATCGTCGGTCTCTCCAATTATGGATTTAGACAACCTGGGCGGCCATGTCCATGTCCTTGTAGATCAAATTATTCGAATAATTCGTCTCCCACATGCTATAAATTCATGTGAGAATACAACACCTTAAATCACTACCCAGTTCAGTATTTCGTTCACTAATAGCTTTGTTAGAATGAAGGGTTGCCAGAAGCCCCACGTCGTACTGGTTCCATTCCCGGCGATGGGTCACGCCATCCCCTTCCTTGATCTTGCAAGGCTCCTGGCTTTACATGGCGCCGCCGTGAGCTATGTCACCACGCCCGCAAACGCCTCCCGGCTAGAAGCCGCAATGGCCGAATCTCAATCCGCCGGTTTGGATATTCGCTCTGTGCTCCTTACCACGCCCGCTGTTGAAGGCTTACCGGAGGGACGCGAGAGCGTGGATGTTGTTCCCTCGGAAATGATCAACTTATTTTTTAATTTCGTCGAGAAGCTTGCAGAGCCCTTCGAACGCTGGTTTCTCCAACAGAAACAACAAGAAACGGCCCGTTCTCCGCCGGTTTGTATCATCAGCGACATGTTGATGCCATGGACTCTGCAGATTGGCAAAAAGTATGGTGTCCCGCGATTTTTATTCAATATATGCGGGGCGTTCGCATTGACCCTTCTCTACTCCGTCTCGGCTTCGATAACTCACAGCGCGAAAGAGGGGGACAGCATTGTTCTCAGCATGAATTTACCGAGCCCTCTCAGATTCAATAAGAATGAGATAGATGCGCACTTCTTTGAGCCCGACATGTCGAACAGCATGAATTTCGCCATGCGGTGTTTACAATTGTTGAGTCATGACTCGGGAATGCTCATTAATACATTTGAGGACCTGGAGCATCAACACTTAAGTCACTTCAGAAGTGTGACTGGGAAGCCCATCTGGTCTATAGGCCCGGTACTTCCACCAAGCTTTGCAGGGAAAGCGGGCAGAGGGAAAATGGCGGACATCAGCGAGGACGAGCTGGTTCAGTGGCTGGATTCACAGAGGCCGCGTTCGGTTCTGTACGTTTCATTCGGAAGCCAGACCTACTTATCGGAACTGCAGATCGCTGCGTTGGCTAGGGGTTTGGAAGCCAGCGGGCAGCCGTTCATTTGGGCCATCAAAGTCGAACCCAAAGTGGAATCAGCCACGACTGCAGATATGGCAGTAGCACATGCAGGGACTCAAGTCTCTCTTCCTGATGGTTTTGAGGACAAAATAAAAAACAAAGGGTTAGGGTTAATGATATGGGGATGGGCGCCTCAGCTTCTTATTCTTTCCCACCCGTCGATAGGCGCCTTCATGACCCACTGCGGTTGGAACTCCACACTGGAGAGCTTATCTCTGGGAGTCCCTATGGTCACATGGCCGATGTTTGGAGATCAGCACTTCAACTCTAAGCAAGTCGCGGAGCAATTTGGAACAGGACTCCAGTTTTGTGAGCACAGAGATGGGATTCCTGAGGAGGAAAGAGTGAAGGAAGTTGTGAGGCTTATGTTGACTGAAGTTGAGGGCGAAGAGATGAGGAGACGTGCAGAGAAATTGAAGGAGATTGCTTCAGAAGCTGTTGGAGGAGGAGGATCTTCTCAAACAAATTTGAAAGCTTTCGTGTCACACATGCAGAAGCTAGCTGACGATGATGAGGTCGCAGAATAGTGAAACAAAAATTGACGATACAGAACCGAGGGCATAGTTTAATGAATAGTGTTGTGTGCAATTTGGTGGACTTCCGCTCAGTTTTCTCATCTATCATCTTTCAGAATAAGTTTATTTTCGCAAGTTCATAATGTATTTCTTAGTCGCCAGATTGATGGGCTTTCTTACTTCCATGGAATCGTTTTAAGGGTTTTCTTACTTCCATGGAATCGTCTCAAGGACGAATAAATACAATTAAGAGTAAACACTTTAAACCTCTGAACTTTAAATGTTTACTTTTGAAATGTTCCATCGAACTCGTTTTCACTAATTCCATTGCTCTCTAGTATAGGGAGGATAATTGATTTGGTTCTCAACCTAGATCTTTACTATTATTGTTATATTTATTTACTTATTTGAGTTTTATTTTTAAATTAATATTTTTATTGTCATATAACAAATAACATAACTAAGAAAGATCCTAAGAAAGATCCTGATTTTTTTTTTTCTCCATTTCTTATTATAATTAAAAATATATATATATTATAATTAAAAATAAAAAATAAACATATTTATATATTAATATAGTTTTAATTAAAAATATTATAATTTAGGTAGATGTGTTGAAAATATTTCAGTGTATTCATTATTAATATTACAATCCAAAAGATAAGATACAAATATTTCACTTTCATATTTATCATAAATAAAATATTTTAATGTGCATGTGAAATAACTTAATTTTATATGAACTTAATTTCTAATAATAATAATATAATAAAACAAAATGTTAGTTCAATTAAAAAATAATATTAATAATAATTAAAGTAAAATTATTCTATTCAACATGCACATTAAAATATTTTATTTATGGTAAAAAATGAAAAAGAAATACTTTTAAGACATCTTCTTTATATTAGTTTATAATATCAATAGTCAACTTTGAAGGAAGCTAAAGTAATTAAACTAAAAATAAATAAATATATAAATAAAACTTATATTTTTACATAAATTTGTGTTTTTATATATAGATATATCTCAAGTTGATATTGAAGTAAATAAATTAATTACGTTGTAAAGCATACTTATTTGAAAACAACATTCCTAAATTGCTACGTGTACTTTTGTGCACCCTTGATTTAAGTGTTCCCTTGATTTAAGTGTTAGACGATTCAAACAATCTCTACTTTAAGATTAAAAACTGTTATTTTTAATCAGTTACAAAGGAAAATACATCAGATCTCCGTAAGGGTTTTCTGCTCTCATACATCATATCTCTCGTGGCTGCGAGTTCATTTCTTCTCCGATGGCAGTGTTCACTTTCTGCAAGCTAGGCATGATCGTGCCCTTAACCCTTCCTCTGGCAGGCTGAGGGTTGATTTTGTTAGCCAAGGAGTCTGGGCCATCAAGTTTATAAGCCCAAAAGACCACAGAGACTTCGTTGCTGAATTTCAAAATTGTATGTTTAAGAATACTTATCTTCTCGAAGCCACAGAAGAGAACAAGGTCAAAGTATTTGGTAAGCATTTTCTGGGTTGGGCCAATCCTGAGACTACTGATGACTCTTTCTGGGAGGATGCAAAGGAGGAGCAACCCCAATACCAAACCCCTCCGGACAAGAATTTGAGAGAAGAGTTCGAAGAGGTGGCCATAGGTGGTATCCAGCGTTTAACCATGGGTGCCCTAGACCACAGTTTGTTGGTAAGCGAGTTTGGCGTTGAGGCTGTCAAGAATTTTCATTATGGGATTCAGGGCAAAGGCATGGTTGTCCCCTTCAGGAATGGGGAACTAGGGAGCCAGGGTTCTTCTTCTTTTTCTACTCCCAAGAAAGCACTGCTAATGAGGGCAGAGACCAACATGCTTCTTATGAGCCCTGCAAATCATGAAAGGCCCCATTCCACCGGTATTCACCAGCTTGATATCAAGACTGGCAAGGTCGTAACAGAATGGAAATTCCATAAAGATGGAACTCCTGTTACAATGAGGGATGTCACCAACAATAACAAGAGTTCCCAGCTGGATGCCTCCGAGTCCACCTTCTTAGGTCTCGATGACAACAGGCTCTGTAGGTGGGACATGAGAGTTAGGCATGGCAATGTTTAGGATATTGACAGCCCTGTGTTGAATTGGGAGGGTGGGCATCAGTTCTCCAGAGGGACAAATTTCCAGTGCTTTGCCTCAACTGGTGATGGGTGTGTGGTGGTTGGTTCTGTTGATGGGATGATCCGTCTCTATGGAAAGACTTCCATGAGAATGGCCAAAACAACATTTCCGGGCCTTGGATCGCCCATCACACATGTCGATGTCACCTATGACGGGAAATGGATTCTTGGTACAACCGATACTTATTTGATTCTCATCAGTACTCTTTTCACTGACAAGGATGGGAAGGTGACGACGGGTTTTGGTGGTAGGATGGGGAATAAGATTGCAGCTCCAAGGCTGCTCAAGCTAACTCCAGTCCATTCCCATCTTGCAAGAAAGAAGAACAAGTTCCACGGTGGCTAGTTCTCTTGGGTTAAGGGCATCATCGATAGATAAATGATATGAGGTCAGCAGTAAACTCACATGTGGGGGACAATGAGCTGTGTGTGCTTGTTGAAGGTGTCATGGGACATTACGATGAAATTTTTCGAACAATGTAGCTGCAAAAACTGATGTCTTTCATCTGGTCTCAGGCATGTGGAAGACGCTTGCAGAAAGACGCTTTATGTGGATGGGAGGATTTTGTCTTGAACTTCTGAAGGTATGTTCCGAAACTATAAACTGAAGGTAATTTGTTTACAACTAATGGGTGTGTTTTACATGCATTTCATGTTTGCATTTGTATACCAGGCATATTTGAAGTTTCTGAATCAAGGATCTAATTAGAGGATACCTAAGTTATAACCATTAATCTTTCTGAAGGCTGTATGAGGGATATTAAATTTCTCCAATTAAATTTTCATTGTGTACACGCAGATACTTGGTCACTCATCTGGAACCATTAACATAGCACCAGTTTATGGGCATTAAAAATTTGCAACATTCATCACAATAGGAAGAAGGTGCCTTATAACAAGGGCTGGATGCCCTGCAACAATCTCTAACAGAAACTCTTGCTTCTGGGTCCCTTGGGCCACCTGGCACTTTTGGAAATGTAGCAAAATATATGGGACAAATGGAAATGGCCATGGGAAAACTAGGTACCCTTGAAGATTTTGTTCACCAGGTACTTTGGAAAACATCTTCCGTCAAGTTTTTGGTTTAGCACTATTGCAAATTGCTTGGAATTTAGTTAGAAAATTGAAGGCTCAGTGCATATTACAAATTCCGCTTCCGAAAATTTTATGGATAGTCTAAAATCTGGTATCTGTATAAAGCACTAAAGGATGTGAAATTGAAATTTATTTACCGAAGAACTTCCCCTAATAATCTCTTGTTGGTCAGTTATTGTCTATTGTCTTGAATCTATCCGAACAGTCAGCGTTTTTTCAAAATTTCATCTTTCTCATGTTCAAGGTTATTATTTAATTACCTTTTTTTATTGTTTGTTTTCCTATTAACTTTAGGAACTCGCAGTAGACTATCAATGGCTTCCAACACAGAACAAGCCCCTGTGCCAGCACCTACTGCAGCTACTAATTTTTTCAGTGTAATCAATCGAGCATTAAAAATTTATATTAAAGTTGCATGGAAGTCATTGAAATGAAAAATTTAGAATATCTATGAACTTTGGATTTTTAAATGTAATTTATTGGATGTTGGGCAGTTTAAAATGACATATCCGTTGTTAGGTTTGAATGCAGTAATTATGTGTCCAAGTCATCATAGACTAATTCTTTCAACTCTCTGAAAATGAAGGGAAAGATTATTTGGAAAATTTTGGGTATCACATGATAAGTTTACTATATCAGCTTCTTTTTTAATATATACAACTTACTAAAAATTTCCTGAAGGATGTATGAAGCTTGATTGTTAATTCAATGCTCTGTTGTCTTCAATAGAATTAAAATGTTTTCTACAATCCATGGTTCTCCTTGTTTTTATCTGCTATGGACAAAGAAATTATTGTGTATTTCATGGTTGATGTTCTTACCTACCTAGTATGGCGATAGTTAAAGAGAGGCTTGGATTCTATCTTAGATGTTGGATTTATTGATATTATCTTATTTCAGAAAATGTTGTTTTGACATATTTCAAACAAAAATTTCAATATCAGAAACTGAATCAAAACTAGTCATTTATAATTTGATATATTGCATATGTAGAATGTGTAATGGAATGTGTTAATCTCCATAGAAGCCCATATTGTTGAATATAAAGAAAATGCCATTGGTCTCTTACATAATATGTCTTTCAATTTTGGTAGGATATAAAAAGACAAGCTCAGTTTAAATGACTCATATATGAAAAATGCTGTAGACACAGAACCCACCCCGTAGCAAATAATAAATCAGAAGAAATTAGCTCTTCATCAAGATTTTTCTTCAATTTCTTCACTCTCTACATATCATGGGAGGAAGCAAGCCCAATTACAAAATCTTAGTAAAATCAACTAGTACGTTGGCATATAGAAATGAGTTCAAAAAATTAGGTCAGTATCAAGATTCTTCTTCAATATCTACATGAAATTAACTACTACAATACATAGTAATCTCTAGTTAAGAGGAGACCATTTGGCAGGTTCTTATTCAAACATACAGAAAGACAAGTGGAAGAATATATTTTGAGAAAGTCTAAACACAATTCATTTTAAGGGAATGCAACTTTATATGGATATCCTGAATCCTGATTATGGAATGAACCTCATATTGATTTGATATAGTAATTGTTTCCAGAGTTATTTTAGACCTCGGTATGGGGAGATGTCAGGCTAAGTTAGATAATGTTATTATGCCTTATAAAATTTGATCTCTCAATTCTTGATAGATCTAGATTTAAGATGGATTTACGCTGGAGTTGTACATAGTTTACCTCTTCTAGATTTGAATCTATAGGAAGAAACAAATGCACTTAACCAAGTTCTGATTTTTAACCTTCTTTTCATTTGTTTAAGTGTAGTGACAAAATTTTTGTAGGTCGTTGCACATATTAGAGAAAGTTTAACTGCAACAACAGATTAAAGAAATTTTAATTGCAACAGCAGGGTGCTTGAGGTACAATATCTGAAAAAATAATGCAATTGAGATGTAGCTTGCTTATTTTCCAATGTATGCAACTGCTATGGAAGGGGAAAGTAACTCAGTGGCAGAGCAGGTCGTTGGCCAAGGCCAAATTTTGGGTTCAACTCCTAGTCCAGTAGTAGCCCAGTGATAGAGCAGCCCATTAGCTAGGGGAAGGTCCTGTGTTCAATTTCTAGCCTGCTATTAAAAAATGTAGGCTCAAGGTGGCTAGGAGGCCTACTAGACTAAAGTGTGCCTTAAAGGGGCCATTGGAGGTAACAATTCACATTATTGGATTGAATATTTCAAGGTGCCTATAGTGAAAGGAGCCTGTAGCTTAGTGGTAGAATATTTTACCAGCCAAGGGGGCAGGACCTATGTTCAATAACAACATCGTATCAAAGTAGGTAGGCTTGAGGTGGCTAGAAGGCCTCAACCAAAGTGTGGCTTGAGGAGGAATGTTGAAGATATAAATCCACACCTTTATATTGAATCGTTAAAGGTACCTACTATGGAAGGGGCAAGTATCTCAGTGGCAGAGCAAGTCATTGGCCAAGGCCAAATTTTGGGTTCAAAAAGTCAGGATTGATAGCTGAGTCAAAGCTTGATGAAATGCAGTTGGTATTGGAGTTGGATACTCTGAGTGTGGATTATTTGGAGAAGCTTCTTCTATCCGTGCAAGAAGAAGCAGGTATTGCTCCCCTATCATATTTCTGTGGAAATCTGCTATCCACGCAAGAAGAATTTTGATATTTGTGCTTTAAATTCATTTTAAACATGAATATATAAAAATATCAATAAATTAAATATAAAATTTCTTGGCTGTAAACTTTTAATAACTGCTACTGCTCTCCTATCATATTTGTGTAGAAATCTGCTATCCACGTAAGAAGAATTTTGATATTTGTGCTTTAAATTCATTTTAAACATGAATAAATAAAAATATCAAGAAATTAAATATAAAATCTCTTGGCTATAAAATTTTAGTTATTAAACATTATTTTATTTCATTTGTAGTTTATCTTTAAAGATAGAATAAATAAATAAATATATATAATTATAATATATTTATGTAATATAATATTTATGATATTTGTATTCTGTATCTTTATCCATCTTCAGCATCTCTCTTGAATGGTTGGCTTGGCTGACATGTCATGCTCTTTTCCAGCAAGCAACCTCTCTTATGTGTCAAGTGTTCATTGGTGAGTGTAGGCGTATCCGTATCAAAAAATTCCCTCATAATTCTGTTAGGCGTATGAGAGGAACCTTTGCTTAGGAATTTTTATATTAACTGGATTTACTCCGTTCCTGTCCAGTTTAGTTTTTGATTTCTTTTTATATATATTAGCATAAATAGTCAATATTACTCTTCATTACAAATATTATAATCTTTTTATATATTTTTAAAATGATCATTTTACAAATCCTGCCTAGATTCTAATATTTATTTGTATAAATGTAGGTCATTCCTAAGTTGTTTTGCCTCCTAGAAATGTCTCAGATTTTAGCATTGAAATTTTATTCCAACCAAATTGGAGGCCAATTGTTGTGTAGTATATAGTATAGTATATACTTTCCTACTTAGTATATTCAACTATTCAAGAAGTTACAATTTACATGTAACAAAACTCAGCCACTGGTCTGAGCCTCCAAAAACACTAAGCATGTCATGTGATAAACTATTATTTTTAAGTTTTAACAGACCTCATATATAATTGAAACAGTAAAACCCCACAGAAGAATTTAGGAAACCATGCAGCAGAACATACATCACTGCAGGAAATCACACAGCAGAATTTAGTGAACAAGCATATCTAGAAAATTTTGGTCTGAGAAAATGATAAATGGTGGTAGCTGCTCATAAATTCTCACACTACTGCTCACAATGCTGAGATGACGAAATGATGGCAAGATGCCTCACACCGTTTCTCACAATGCTCCTCAATGGGCCTCACTCACCTTTGACTCTTCAATGCACCTCAGTGCTCACCCAATCATGACTACTCAATACACCTTAGCCCTCCTCAAACAAGACTCAAAACACTGCTCACTCACACAACAACTCACAATGATCAGTTGCTCAGCTGCTGCTCTAAACCATAGCTAAGACACCCTCTCCATTTTGAGATGAAAACAAGTAAAAATGAGCAAAGTGACCCCCGAATATGCCTTTATAAATCCTCTGGTGAGTCGATTACACTTTGACTTAGCAAGACTCACAAGGCAGGCCGCATAACAGGTTTTTACCAAGTATGAGTTCACATGGTGAGTATTTTCCATGAAAACAAGTTTTTATCAAGTGATCTTGGAGCTGACCAGTTTTTTCCAAGACTTGACCAACTGGGTTGACTCGACTCGCTGGATCATTCAGACTCAGAGAGATCAGGTAGACTCAGCAGAGTCTGAAAACTATGATGGGTGGATAATAAAAGGTTCTCTTCTACCCTAACCCTCCGTTATTGTTCCATTGCTCTAGCAAGAAAACTTGATCAAGGGCAGGATTTTCCTTTTCACAAACCCCAGGATGATATTGTACATATGCATAATAGTCATATGACAAATAAATATCCTCAAATCCACCCCTCCATTGTATTTGCAACGAGACCTAGCATTCGCTCTACCTGGAATTCATGCCAAATCTGCTTATTTAATAATTATCTTCATCGAAGCTTCAGGTCAGAGCAGATGCAGTTGGCATTTTTGCTTGAACACTTTCCTCGCTAAGAGGGAGTGTTGATTTTTGTAGCATTGGAAAGGGTTCTAAATCTCAAATTTTGTGAGAAGGATTGGATATCAATATTCCAAAGAACCCATTAATCGTTCGTGGAAATTCCACCTGTTTTTTTTTATTAAAATAATTAATTATCATTATATTTTAATGATGACCCTAAGTCTAAAATTAGGGAAATTAAATAATTAAAGGGTAATTAATAAAACAAAGTGAGAATCTTCTAGATAATGAATATCAAGTCATGTGTTAATCTTAGCCATTGATTAGAGCTCTTATTTGGGTCATTGACTCCTCAACGATAATATTATAAGAGAAAGCTTGAGGGTAATTTGGTAAGCAAGTCGGGCACACACTCAGTACCCGAAGGAAATAAATTCTAAAGGAATATAATTCGATTTCAGAGGGAACATTGCAGGGCAGAGTTGGCAGAAGAAGAAGGAGAAAGGGGAAGTTAGCACTGACATAGAAAGGCAAGAGGAGGTGCACAGGGCCAAAAAGGCCAGAGATGAGAAACATCACTAAGTCCCCATGCAGAGTTACGTAGTCCAGCATAGGGACTTCATAGAAGATCACATAGAATGATGTAGAGGAAGTTGGAGTGCCTTCTAGGTGTCAGAAATTCTCCGAAAGGATTTCGAGAATTTATCTCAGGTGTTTTCTTAAGAAATATGTTTGTCTACTTATTGTAAAATATTCATTTTTGAAGAATAATACAAACCCTCATCTATTGCATCAGTTTTCTTGCATTGGGTTTTTCAGGGACATTTGTCAAAAAATAAATGTGTACATGTGATTGTTTCTATTGCGTTATATGTGTTATCTTATATTCTCTGCTTATGATTAAGTGATTACTGCAATTGTATTTATTTCTGAATTTACCAAAAGTAATTCATAAATAATTTATCATAAATAAGTAGGTGAAAAAATCTATCACTGCAGTAGTATTTCAGATTTGAAAATTTCACACTAAGAAGCAGCTAGGGGAAACGAAGTAGGATCTCTCGAAGATCAAATGTTTTAGATGTGGTGAACTTGGACACTTCGCCACCAGTTATCCTCTAAGGAAGAAGGATAAGGAAGCTTCCGATTCCAAGGTTGCGGCAGCTAAAGAAGATTATGGCTCCGATGATGATGTGGCCATGAGTGCTCATGTACCTAGAGAGACGAGGTGGGGCGATATTGATCTGTAGAGAAACTACAAAGTGGAAAAGGATCCTTGAGTAACCCAACTATTGTATCGCATACGTGCTACGGGAGCCTTAAGATAGTAGTGGCGATGATTTGAGAAGTAGGTGGAGAGGATCACAATGAAGTGGATGGCAAAGCTGGGACGTTGTAGAGGGAGCAGTGCAGTGTACAGGCAGCTGCAACGTATAAGAAACATCGCAAAGGGGCTAATGGGGCTTCAACAACGCAAAAGATGCAGTGCTTATGTAGTGCAGAGCTGTAATAACACAGTGGCTGTAGGAGGACAAATCAAATAAATAGCCAAGGGAGCTTTAGTGATGACATGCAACCCGAATAAATTTTCTGTCAGTGTTTGGGTATGGGTCCTTGAGTTGCTTACTTCTCAGCAACTGAGTTGCAGTCCAGCACGATGTAGCAATTTGAGAGGGAATTGTAGTACAAGTGTGGCAGTGACTATGGCAGAGTCATAGGCAGTAGTACAAAGAGCAACAACAATGCACTGATGGGGGGTAATAGTCCAAGCATCAATGCGGAGACCAATGCCAGATATCACGACAGTACTTTGGTGTGGAAGTATTGCTAGAGAAAACTTCTCGCTAAGAGGGAGTGCTGATATTTTGGGGTAGCATCAGATGTGCTCTAGCTCTGAAATTTTGTGGAGGAGATGGAGTACATGAGATCTCCAAGACATATAAAGTGTTTGGATAAATTTAATCTGGTTTGATAGTTATTCAGAAAATTAATCTTTTTAATTAAGGACCCTAAGTCTAACTTAGGAAAATTAAAAGATTGAAGTGGATTAAATTAAACATGTGATGAGAATGTTCTAAGTGGCATGGATCAAGCAGCTTCTAATCTTAACTGTTGATTAAATATTAGATCATGGTTGTTGGTTTTCAAATGAGAAAAGTATAAGATAAGGGCCTGGGGTCAGTTGGAGAACACACACATTGGTAGAGAACTGAAACTAAGCTGAAATTTAAGGCGTGGTTTGCTAAGAATTTCAGAGAGAGTTTGTAGTGCAGCGAGGGGTAGTATTTATGAGGGATTCTAATTAGAGTCCAATAATACAACAACAATAGAGAGGTATCATATCCAGTAGCGCAGAGGCCAGCCAGTTCTACGTTGTCCAACCAGAGCCCAATCATGGGCAGCGCAGAGGCAGCAGGAGCCCTTCAGGACTGACGTGGACCCAGTCAGGTCAGCGCAGGGGGAGTGTAAGCCCAGAGAGGGTGATGCAGGCCCTTCCAGAGCAGTGAAAAGGCTGATGTAGGCCAGTAAGGCTGATGCAGAGGGATGAGGAGCATCACTGGGGTTTCCAGTGGGCCGAAAAGGGCTCAAGTTTTGTAAATCTCGTTTGAGGATGTGAAACAACCATATTTTTTGTCTCCGAGTGAAAGAGGTATCGTTGTTGTGATTTTATATATAGGGCCAACCATGTATGGTGCCCATAAATTGTTGTATTCAGATTCTGCATAATAATAAAACCCTCAAGAGCTAGTTGCACTATTTTTCCCACATTGGGTTTTTCCAGGGAACTTTGTCCAAAAAATCTGTGTGTCACTTTGTCATATGTGTGTTATATTCAGTAAATGATCTGTATGTGTAGGATGTTATTTTTTTTTACTTCAATGTTTTTTCTGAATATCCAGATTAATAACTTGTATAAATAATCAAGTAGGAGAAGTAAATCAATAGTTAGTAGTAGGGTTTCTTAGATTAAGAAACTTTCACAAGGCCATATGAAAATTTGTTTCCAATTTTGTAGACCCGACAGCTAGTGTGTTGTAGTTACAAATGAGTTTAGTAAAAGGGGGGTATTATGCTCATTTTTAATACTTTTTGAGCTCAAGAAGAGCCTAAATGGGGGTTTTTGAGGATTTTGGAGACAATGGAAGTTTTATTTTAGCATGTTTATGATTTTATGTTGATGTATTGAAAATTTGAGAATATAATAAAGAGGTCACCACTTGAATATGGACCCAAAGATTTAGCCGAGAATGCGTGAACTCTGTTATCATTTTTCTTGTTTTTTATGGTGCATATTTCTCCTTTTTTAACTGTTAAAATTATGTAAATTAAATTAAGTTTATGTACTTTTGAAACCACGATCCATTACCTAAAAGACATAAACTAGCCTGAAAATTATTTAATGGAACCTTCAATTCTCATTTTAGATCAGTTTGATATCAAAGCATAGTTGTTGTGAAGGTTTTACAAAATTTGTAAGGTTTTTGAATGCTTACAAGGTCTATATTGAGACGAGGAGAAGGAGTACTTGAAGAGCCTAATTCTCAAGTTGGCTCAAGAATACCACATACTCCACAAGTCATGACATATGAAGAATGACAATGATAAGAATTGATGTTTGAAGATGAGAGAGCTTTCATAAAAGCTTTCTTTGATATGAATGAAATGGTGAAAGCATTGTACAATGTAAGAACAACATGGTTCCAAGGAGAAATTTATAGTCAACCAAAAGGTGATGGTGGTAATGGGAGTAGGCATCCACCTCGTCTTACTCCTCCTTCACCGACATCTTCACCTCCTTATTCACCTTCTTATTCACATAGACCAAATCCTCCAACATCTCCAAGAGGACATGCTAAGTCTCCTTTTCTTAATATTGATGTCAAGTTTGAATTGCCAATGTATAATGGAGAAGTAAATGTTGAAAATTTGGATTATTGGGTTCGTCAAATTGAAGCATATTACGGGATCCAAAATATTAATGACAATGTCACAAAGATCTATATTGCTTCTCTTCATTTTGAAGGTGTGGCTCTCATTTGGTGGGAGGCCGAAACATAAGAAGATTTGAACAAATTTTTAAAATTATGACTTCTTGGAATGATTTTATAGCTGCACTAAGAAGGAAATTTTATCTATTATCTTACATGCAAAATAAATAATGGATTGGAAAAAATTTAGACAAGTTAAAGGTCATAGTGTCCAAAGTTACACACAAGAGTTTAGGAGAAGAGCATTAATCTTGGGCGTTGATTTGACCTCACAATAGACTCTCCTTAAATAGATAAGTGGATTGCATAGTTATTTTATACATACTATACTTATGTTTCATCCCACGAATCTAGATGAAGTATGTGTTGATCATACTCATTTAGAATGAAGAGGCAAGATTGTTACTCAAGAGTCCAACAAGAAACCCTTTAAATATAGAGATAAAGGAAAGGGGAAAGCTAAAGGAAAATTAAAAAAGAATTCTACAATCAAGGAAGAGGAAGATAAACTTACTTGCAAACATTTTTAAAAATATGGCCACGATGAATACAATTATTGGAAATTACACCCATAATTGAGACTAAATATGTTCAATAAAAGGGGAAAAAAAAGACTATTGCTGCAACTTAATAAGATTTAGGATTTGATTGAGGTGATGAAACTAAAATCATAGCCATGTGAATGAAAGGTATAGCTTTTAATGAAAATACTAGTTCTTGTAGAAAGTCTGTTGAATCTCAAAATGATAAAGAAAGAATTGAGATTTTTCATATAAGGTATATTAGAAAACATACCAAGGTTGATACACCCTTTGATAGTGTATCCCAAGTCAATATTATCTCTAAATAAACTGTCAAAAAACTTGATTTAGAAACTACACCTCATGAAAAAACTTACCCTTTGGGTTGGGCGTGTGATCATTCCAAATTACAAGTAACAAGAAATTGTAAGCTCAAATTTTCCATCACAACCAATTTTATAGATGAGGTAGAGCTTGATGTTGTAACACTTGATATTTTTTCGGTTGTGTTAGGGAATCCATATTTATATGAACGAAAAGTCACATTCTATCTTCATGAGAAAAAGTATCATATTTTCAAAGATGGAGCTGAGTATATTTTTGGAGCACTTCGCAAGAAGATGAAATTATACCTTGTCAGTGTGGGCCAAATAAAAAGGCTTGTGAATTCTAGTAATAATTTTGTGTTGTTGATCAAAGCTAATGATATTGTTCAATCTGAAGATTTATTAGGATGTGATTCTAAAATCAATCATGAATTGGTTGAAGTTGTTAATACTTATGACAAGATGTTTTAATTACCTGAATGTTTAATTCAACCATAATCATCCAATCCATGATAAGCAAAAGAAATCCTCCAAATGTTGTGATGGGCCAAAAAATCAGGATAATTAGAAAAAATTTAACAAACTCGGGTTAAGTATGCTTGAATCACATTTTTAGATAAAATAAAAGTTTACCTGATATACAGGCGAACCCGAGAATGGCTCGTCCTACTCATGAATCCTCAATCCTTCATGACATCCTTATCATTCCAATACCATAACATCCCCTGCACTCTTCTCCTTCCTATGTCACATCATTATCACAATTGGATTTTGACAAAAATAATTAAAAACACTCCTTTTCTAAACTCAAATCCTCCTCAAATCCTTCAGGTACCATGTAATCTGTCTCTCCCGACTCCCAAGTATGACGAGCTACCTACCCTTACCTGTGATTCTCCCCTATCCTTATCTCCTTCCCAGCTCAATTATCCATATAATGTCATCAAAACCGCTCACCCTTCCATCCCCTGATGAGGTCTCTCTCACAACGTCGTATTGGTCCTTACCCTTATGATTTTTAGAGTGTTTCTGGCATCACAGTTTGTCCACTCCTGTCCTCCATGTTTTCTAGCTATTTCTCCATACCATCTCCCTTAGTCCTTTTCCATTCAAGCCTCTACAACCTATAATATTCAATGCATTACTGGTGAGTTCCTCCCTATCCCATTACATATTATTTGAAATCCGATTAGTCCTCCAACTCCTCCAATTCCTGTTAAGAATTAACATCTGGCAGATCGTGCTACATAGACATCTCCCTTCTCTCTGAGGCAGCAAATAACTATCTTTTTAATACAGCAGAAGAGAAAGACAATCCTTCAGAGTGTAGCAATGGAAATGAACCATCTTGAAAGAGCCTCTCAAAATGAAAAGTGTGTTATTTGCAGAGAAAATAAGTTCATGATAGAAAAGCTTTGAGAAACATCGAAGGAAGTAATGCATCAAGTGAAGTGTGAGAATACCTACTTGAAGAATCATATTGAGGAGAAGAAAACTGAAATTTCATCACTCAAGGGCAAATGCGCACACATGGAGGAATTGATACATTGTCTCAAGAGATACATCTTGAATCAAGAAGGGGAGAACTTAAATATCAAGGCAGTAGGTGCATATCTCAACAAGAACCTTGAGTTTGTAGATACTAGAAGAACATAGTAGTGGATATAAGGAACAATCTCGTGAATTATTATAATATTCTATCATGTTATGTAAATGTACATTTCTACTTAATCAGTTTGTAAGACAATATTCTCAGAATGTAGTAGGAAATTCGGGCAGTTTTGGATACTCAGATATGGATAATAGGGACTGCACTCCCCCCTTACCTCCATTAGTGATATATGCTCCAAAATCCTATATGTAATGTGAGTTTTATCCTTTGTTATTTTGGAATATAAATCTCAATATCTGACTTCGTAAAAAAAAAATTAAGGGAGATGTATCATTCATTGTAACTCTTGATATAAAATTAATGTGTCACATTTAAAAATATGAATAATAACCAAAAAATCAATTCAAATTATAAATAAAATATTTTAATATAAAAAATTAATTAATATTGAGGTATGCTTAAAATATATTAATAATATTCAAGTCTCACCAGCAGAATTGGTTGAGTATGGGCTTCTTCAACAAGGTGGCCCAAGATCAAACCTCACTGGGGGTGGTTTTTCCCATTGCTAGGGGGACGAGACATGTTAAAATAATCTAGTCTTGATCTCATGCTTGAGAAGCTATGACCCAGGGGAATATAAGCCGTTAAACTCACCGAGGAATCACACCAGTCCGAGGCATGGCCCAGGGAATCTAAGCCGTGAGAGTCACCCAGGGATCGCACTTGTCTAAGCTACGACCTAGGGGCATCTACATTGTCAAAGTCACCCGAGGATCACACCTAGTCTCCTATGGATCGCAACTGTCTCATCCACGCCCCAAGGGAATTTAAGCCGTCATAGTCACCTGGGCTCGCACCTAGTCGAGCCATGACCTAGAGGCATCTAAGACTTCAGATTCACTCGGGAATATATATATATTATTAATAAAAAAAATAATGTGGACAGCATTTGAAATTAAAATATTCAAATGCATATATTAAGTAAATTGTTAAGTCACCGAGGGATCGCACCCATTTGAGCCACAACCCAGGGGCATCTAAGCCATCAGAGTCACCCGAGGATAACACTCATTCGAAGTCACCTAGGAACTGCAACCACAAGCTTTCCTTCTCCTATTTTGAGCTTCAACCTTATAAGCATCAGAAACACTTAGCAACAAATTAAACCCTCAAAACATAAAGAAATCTAGCTCTGATAGCAAATTTATGTGTATATGAAAGCTTGAGGTCTTATGGTAAAATTTGCAAGTGAATAGGTTAGGTTTTTTTAACCTCTTATTTCAATTCAATTAACATATAAACATGCATTAAAACTCAGTTTTTGTAGAAAATATGAATAAAATAATACCATAACAGTAAAAAAAACAACAAGTGATGAAGGAGTTCACCCCTTGTGGGCTACATCTCCAAGTCCAAATTCCATTGGTTGTCCCTCTTTCATTATGCTAAAAACAAGTGTGATTACATCAAATTAAAATACTCAAATTGCTTCAACAATGTCTCCAATGGCTCGATAAGAGTCAAAAACCCCTAGTTGGGCTCTTTCTACTCCAAAAAAGGCTAGAAACTAAATTAGTTATGCTCCAATGAAGTTTCTGCACTATCTACACTACGAATCACACTTTCCTGCAATTCACTCTACAAATTCAAACATTTTTCAGCCACGTGGGTCAACAATTTTACGTGACTCTAGTGATATTTCAACGAGGAGGCCATGTGGTAGCCTTTGGTTGGCCCATCCAGTACTCTCTGGTTGGTCCAAATAACCAAGTTTGTAAACCAATGAAAATCACACCATACCCAAACCAATTGAACTCTACCAAGTGTCAAACAACCATCAAATTATGGATCACAATCAACTTGTCATGTCATGGTTTAGTCAACAATAAGGACTATTGACTATGCACTCTTGTACAACCCAATTCAATTTTTTTGTTTTGTTTCCTAAAATGGAGAGAACATGATATGGAGAGCATCTGATGTCGTATTTGAGCGAAACAAGCTGCACCAAATTCAAAATGATGAGATCTACACATTGGCACTAGTTTGGATCCATTTTGATAATTTTGAATTTTAGGCATAAAATTGATCCACGAGATCAATCCAGCATGCCCACAATCATGCCAAGCATTCATCTACACAAGTATCTCCATTTGTAGTTTACCTAGCTTATTTTCTAAATTCTCCTTTGGATTTCATCTTTGGTAAATATATTGCAGTAGATGGACATATTCATGTTGACAAAGGAAAGCATTTTATTGAAAAAAAATCATTTATTGCATCAAACGGTACAAGAACAACAGGAGAAAATCCAATCCAAGTATAAATGAAGACATGATAAGCATCAGGTTGATCATGATTTCCAAGTGGGATATTAATTCTGGTTGTAAATCAACAAGTAAAGAATGCAAGGTGATGCTAAAAATCTCAAACCAATCAGATATGGTCCTTTCAAACATTTGGAGAAGATTGGTAAGAATGCTTTCCAAATAAATTTGACACCTTACATGCAAATTTATTCTGTTGTGTATTTGGAAAACTTGAGATTGTAGGAGCCTCCTATGATCGTTGATGAAGAAGATAATGTTCATATTCCATCTATAGAATATTTTTCTAGTAAATATTTGAATGAGTTGCAAGAAGATACTATTCTTGATAAGATGATAATAACTTCATGTAGAGGCAATGTAGAGTATCTTTGAGTGGGGCTCAAAGGTACCAATCCAGGAAAAGCAAGGTGGATAAAGGTCAAAAAAGTGATAGAGATGTGCTTCACTTGTTGAGTAACATACAAAATTTTGGTGGTTTAAAAGCTTCAAGTGGGGAGGAGTGATCTAGGTTATAAAAAACATGTTAAAAAATGAAAGTACTTAAAACCTCCCAAAACTAGCACAAAATCATAGATCTCATTGTTCTAAATCCAGTGACACTAGAATGACCTCAATTCAACACCGTGTTAGAAAGTTCTCGCATTTTGAATTTTTTGCCAAAAAACAAAAAAAATCAAAGTTTCTGGTTGACTGTGCAAGTACGAATGCCACATGTCAGTTCATACACTTACGTGATGTCGATGTCATCATCTGAATGGATAGTGCGGATGTCAAAATGGGTCCAATCAAGAGTTGACATTTAGGGAAACCGTAAAAGGAAACATGACACATTGTCATTTGGTTGTTGGTTTGTGAGATGCGCCATTAATAGAGTGACACGTGGCCTAATCCTAGGGTGCCACATGACACTTTGGATGGTGCCAAAATTTGATTAACTGACCGAAACTCCTTTGTAGGAATCAAACACATAACCTCCAATATACCAAACCAACACCCAACCAATGGGACACAAATGTTGATTATTAAACATAATGAGCATGCATATTTAATTTGAACGAAGTCGACGATTGTGCGAAAGGGTGGGTCGACAGACATGATCAAGAGACCCAACCCATGGTTTTTGGTTTGTTATACGACCAACAATAGAGTGTGTGGGGGCTGGACCACATGGCATACTACCTACAGCCCTTTCCCATGGCCATGTGCTTACACATAACCAACGATAGGAGGCAATCTTCGAGGCTAGGTGTGTGGCCTATGGCCCTCGACCCATGGTCATGTAACTACACATAATTGAGGGTGGAGTTACTAGCAGGGTTATGAAGATGAAAAATATTTAAGTAAAAATGCTCCATTTTCACCTAAATTTTTTTAAGTATATTCCAGTTGCAAACCAATTTAGTAAAATGGGGCATTTTTCTCATTTTTAAGCCTTTTTGAGCTCAAAAAGAGCCCAAATGGGGGTTTCTGATCATTATGGACACATTAACATTGTTATTTTTGCATATTGAATCTTGTATGTTGATGTACTAATAATTTTAGCATATAATAAAGAAGTCACCACTGGAAGATGGACCCCAAGACGTAGCCCATGGTGGGTGAACTCCGTTACCAATTTTCTTGATTTTGATGCTGCATTTTTGTCCTTTTTTAGTTGTAAAAACTATGTAAATTAACTTAAGTTTGAGTACTTTTGCAACCACGATCCATAGCCCAAAAGACTTAAAATAGCTTGCAAATTGTTTAATGGAACCTTTACTTTTCATTTTAGATCAGTGCAACTAGACATTCGACCACTCCCTCAAATTTTTCCCGTGACTTTACAGTTAAATCACATCTCTGAATTCAGGCTTTTGAGATTAATATTGTTTCAAGATAATTTTCTGGTAAAATCACATTACTGAAAAAAAATAATCAATGAAATTTTACCATAAAATGTCTAAGGGCCAATAAATTATTAAATTTTTTAAAAAATAATGATAATAAAAATAATAAAATAATTATTTTAATTTCCATTAATCATGAATATTCATATTTATAAATATTTTAATAAATACTTAAAATTAAAATAAATGAAAAGACTATACAAGTTAATTAATTCACACACACACACACACACACATATATATATGGAGATATTTATATATTATTATTTTAAGCTCACCGCCAAGGTAGACACCAAATTGGTGTATGAGACCCCCTTGTTTGTGGGATAAGGGACCCACATCCGTTCATCAATTTGAATGCTATGTATATAAAGGCATACATACTCTACCCCTTAAGTCTACTAAGGCATACATTGTAACATACCCCGATAACCTCGCATGAAAATGCATGGTGTGAATTTTTTTTTAACAAATTTTCCATGGGTAGCTACCCAAATCACTATTTCAGATTCCCCCCTAACAATTAGGTGTAATGTTCATCTATACATAGAGTAACTTTAGTAGAGGAGTATTAAGTTGCATAATCATTAACAACCACTGTTTTAGTATATTGACATAAACTATATGATATAACCATGCATCCATTTCATGATTCCTTTAACACGATTAATTAATCACATACTTGACATTATGAACATCACATCATGCAAGTAATCAACATCATCAAATTTACACAATAATAAATCAGATCATTGAACACTAATGTACCCTGGAAACCTCATAGGGTGAAAACCAAAAAAAATCTAATTTTATTATTAAACGCTCATTAGGGTGCTCACCCCTCACTCAATGTCTTATAAGGGAGTCCATCCGTTAACAATTTTCATAAAATCCTACAAGGAAATATCGTTTATATACAAAATACTGAGCTTAAAGCTAATACAACCATAATGATATCATTTACCCACAAATATTCAATATTTATGTCTTTGTGGCCT
>JAXQQM020089383.1:0-35510 GCA_034641835.2 Pinus albicaulis | reverse complement strand
ATGGCAAGAGATTTTGAGTTGGTACCCAGTGGAGTGGGTTATGGAGATGGTGGTGGACTCGGGTGTAGTTCAACAGGAGTTTCCAGGCACTGGGAATATAGGAACCCCAGACTGACATTGGGATCCGGGTGGGACTACCTATCGTTTCCTAGGTAGGCCGGTTGACTATACTTTAGAGGGTACAGTTGGCCTAGCAATTGAGCGTGCAGATTCTCTAGGGGAGTTTCGGTCAACTCCAGTGGCCAACCATTTTATGGGCAGACTCCTTGGGTTGTCTTGGTACAACATTGGTATGCGGGGTCACGGGGTGATCAACATACCTTCGCAAGAGCTTGTCGTAGGAGGTGGCATTGGTAGGCCACCAGACGGTGCCTTGTATGGAGCCAAGGATTTTTTCACTTTTGTGTGGGGCACAGAGCTCGCAATGGAGCAAAGCAGTGGTGGCATCACTACTGACACATAGGGAGATTCACTTCTCGAACCCCTAAGGGGGTTTTGGAGTAATGATCCATTCATTGGCGGGTGTAGTGATGCAACAGTGGAGGTGATGATACAGGTTGGGGGTGGTCCGACATGTAGAGAAACAACTCTAGGCCATCACATCCAAGGATGTGTAGGAGCATCTAGCATTGAGCGGTGGACTACCGGTGGACATGGATGGTTGTGTACCGTAGTGTGTTGGACTGCATTGTGGAGTAGGAATGTCTTACATCACATTGAGTACATGCGAGGAGTGATTGGTGCCTTGACACAGACAAGGCATGGGACGGTATAGTGTGGTACAACAGTAGCAAGGGGTATCTAGCGGTGTACAGGGGTATGCCGCAGTGTGCAGTGGCATGTCGAGGAGTACATGGATGATCGGTGGTATGCGGAGGTGTATGGTGTTGCACAACAGGGTCTTAGAGTATTGTCTCCAGGGAGACACATGGACGGAGACATCGGGCATACCTTTGGGGGTAGTTCACCTAGGATCGACGGGGAGACAGATGAGCGACGCTTGACGGTATCCATGGGGACTGACATGCCTGACCCTTTTCTACATCACTCATGGGCACAATCGATTTTGTTGTTGTCCTTTGGCACTCTGGGCATGAGCAGCAGGGTACGCGAGGCTCACACAAGATATTTGGATGACACTCAGCACTCTCGGGGAGAGACTTCTCAACAGTAGCATTGGGTCAGTGCGCTAGTTGACAACCACAGGTTGGAGGATGAGATGATCACCTGTAGGGGTGGCATATCAGTCATCATTCAGCCTATGCCTGGGGAGCAGGTCACGAGGGATACATGCGTCAGTCTTTTCTCAAGGCATGTCAAGACCATGCATGAGCAGAGGATACTAGGTACAACCTAGGTAGCATCCTAGTATGTGTTTGGGCTCCAGACAATGTATCAACACATTATCGAGAGGGTGGATGGCAGACAGAGTGGAGATAGTTGGCAGGAACAGGAGGGATTCACATACCTTGAGTCGCTTGTGAGTATCAGAGATCAATTTATTGGTTGCATTCAGGGGGTGGCTAGTTGTCACATGTAGCTTCCAAGGGTCATCGGCACTACACAGTGGCAGGCACAGGGTAGGTTAGCATGCATAAGATTTGCCCATGATATATGGACCTTCTACCTTGGTCACATGTAGGGACTAGAGATGAGGCACAGAGGGATTCCTGTAGTTGTCAAAGCTATGGTGCAGCAGGTCCGGCTATGGGAGGCAAAGATTCAGCTGATTGATAGACCATTTTGTCTCGTGATGGTCAGAGTCAGGATAGAGTGATCTAGTTCATTATTGGGTTGGCACATGGGGGTACACAGAGGCCTTCATCGGATGACGAGGTCGACTTTCTCTACTGCTGCATAGGGACGGAGTTACATTTAGAGGGGTCGATATTGGCATCATGGCGATGCCTGGGACGGATGAGCTTGTCTCTCACAGATCTCCTGCCACTAGGCCTCAAGAGAGGAGGATACAGTCTACGCAAGATGGGGAGTATCTCATGGTCAGAGTAGTACAGCGTCAGCATGGTGGTACCTCTCTAAGATTAGCAGGGGACTCGAGCATTACAGCTCCACACAACTCGATAGCCTTTAGGGATGAGTTGTACACTACATGGGGAGATCATGTAGATCTTCCATTGGGCTTTAGCGAGTCACTGATGGAGTGGGACTTCATTAGTATGGCAGGTTGGTCAATGGGATGACAATAGGAGGGGCTCATGTGAGCGAGATACTATCTCTGTCGAGATTAGATGGCATCTTGGAGTGCATGGGATGGACTACTTGATACGGAAACTTCATGAGGTATTGGGCATAGTGCCATATTATCATGATTCCCTACTCACTGATGGTGTGTAGAAGGCTTCTGTTACCTATGCTTGACAAGATAGTGAGTGGAGCAAGGGGATCTTCATGTTGGATAGGATGGTTTGGGACCCTGGTATTGAGAGATCCCTTCATATCAGCGCGATGCAGAGGTCAGGGATGACTCAGTGGCACATCTGGGACCCTGGCACATTTTGCAGTGACCATGGGGGAGTGTCAGCTAGAGAGGATGCTTGTTTAGGAATTGCTGGAGGACAAGCAATTTTTGCGAGGAGGACTGTAATATTCTAATTTAGCAGTCAGCTAATTGGAATATTAATTTTGATTTATTTTGGCATTTCCTAATGTCGGGGGGAAATAAAGTGGGTAGGGGACCCACAACTACTTATTAAGCAAAATAAAGTCTTTTCCTAAAGTCCCTAAGGGAAAATTGCAGCTCTAGTGGTGGGGTTGAATTGGCCTTAGCTGGCAGCATAGAAGAGGCATGAAAAGGATAGCGTGGGATTGGCTAGAGGAAGGCGGCACATGATTGGCCAAGGAGAGGCAGCGCAAGCCAAGGTGGGACCCAATGCATACGTTGGGCCTCAATGGATAAAAGGAAGAAGGGAAGACTCATTTTGGGATCCATTCATTCATCTTATTTTCTTGGTCATTTTGACTGAAGCACACTTGATCTAGAGAGCCAAGTTTGCAATGTTGTTTAGCACACGAGATCTTCAAGTGGAGATCTCAACCTCTACCTCAGGGGAGTTCGAGTGCCCGCTCAGGAGAGGAGTTATGCATTTTGGTGAGGAAATTACATAACAGCAGCCTTCAGGACTGCACAGAGGTAGAGTAGACTGCGCAGTGATTGCGCAGTTCAGTTCGGTGTGGGTGTCGGGAGTGTGGAGAGAAGCGGAGTTTCAGCAGGAGATTTGGAGGGGAGGTTAGCCACCTCCTACCAGGGATTTTGGTAGCTCTGCGGAGGCATTTTCGAGTAGATTCATCCAGATGTTCAATTTACCCAGCAGCGTAGTGAGCCAAGCCCAAGAGGGCCAAATTCTGAAGTCAAACTTTGGGCAAACCCTTTCTGGGTTTTTTGAGAAGCCAAGATTAATTTGGCAGAATTTTCTGGGCAGGTTTGAGGCTTCAAACAGAGATCCTAATGCAACTAGCAACTAGAGGAGCTAGAGGAAATTAGGCCGAAATTCCGGGGTCAACATCTGGCCAATTACTTCGCGGGTTTTTGTGGGTTTGGTGAGTAGAGTCTAGGGTTAAAAGCCTGGAAATTTCTAAGCAGAGGAAGCAACCCAACCAGCAGTCCCAAGTCAGCCAACAACATCATTTCTGGGCTAGGCAGCGCAGAGATTGAATCATGATGAGGCACTTTCAGCTAGAACTTTTGCTTGGGTTTGAGTTTTTCTTCAAGCCTACCTTGAGCAAGCCCAGGTGCAAACTTTCCAGCACCTCAATTGTACTCTTTCTCAATATATTAATAAAATGGCTCAGTAGTGATTTTGGCTCTAGTTTGTGTGTTTTAATGGTGTTTGCATTTTTGTTGTAGTTACTTGTCTATTGGCAATTTTATTGTTGTTAATACCCATTTGGGATATTACAGAATTAATGTAAATGTGAGTGAGAAGCTTCTAAGTGATGAGGATCAAGTCTGTTTTAATCTTAGCCGTTGATTAAATATTTGATTACGACCGTTGATGTGTCAACAGGAAAAGTATAAAGGAAGGCTTGAGGATCAGTTGGAGAACACACACGGGAGAGCAACACTTGAGCTAAGTCGAAATTCTGGGGCGCGGTTTGCTGAGAATTTCTGAGTGATTTTCTAGTGTAGAGAGGGGCAGTTCGTCCAACGCTGAGAATACATTGTAGAGAGGCAACACAACACCTTGGAGGGTGACGCAAAGCCTGAGAGAGGTGACACAGTCACTTAAGAGGCAACGTTGGGGTTTCTGTGAGGCAGATTGGGCATTAGTTCAACAGATCAATTTCTGAGCTGGGAAGGCTCACAAGGAGGGTGATGCAGCTCCTAGAGGGGGTGACGCAGACTCAGCGCAGAGCTGGGAGCAGTTGCCGCTGCGCAGCACTGGGTATAGCGCAGTCACCTGTGGGGTTTGATCATTCTGTTGTCGGATCAGCAAAAATATTTGTCTCCGGATAGAGGTACTTCTGTCAGGATTTTTCTCTATTGGGTGAGCTAGATTTGGCACCCTAGTTGTATTCAGAAATTTGCTTAATAATAAAACCCTCATATCTACTGCACCGGTTTTCTCGCATTGGGTTTTTCCGGGGACATTTAGTCCAAAAATAAGTGTGTCTTTGTGTGATTGTCTCATCTTATTTATCAGTACTTGATCTATATATTGGTGTAGGCTGTAGTGTATTTGCATTAATGCTTACTGAAGAATTTTGCAAATAACTTGTTAATTGAAGAACACAAGTAGGAAATACAAATCAGTGAACTGTAGTAGGATTTCTGGTTGCTAGATTAAAAAAATTTCACAGTTGTCATTGATGCCAACATCGATCTTTGAACGCTCTTAATATATGTTGTAGGTTGCATCACTTAGAAGCTCCAATGGACAAGAAATCCCAAAACCTATCTATCCCTTGCAGTGTACCCCGCATTTGATGAAGATTTTGGCTAAGAAAATCAATGAAGTTGCAAGTAAGACTATCATAAGATGATTGTCCTCGTCATTTCAATTCCAACGATAGGTGGTACATCACATGGTTCATCTCAGTTGGGTAGATGTGCTCATTTAAAGTTAAAGCTCTAAAAGTTTATCAAGAGCCCAAAGAGCCCCAAATCAAATATTGTCTGGCAAACTTGATTTTGGTTTATTGGTGATATTTTTGGTTCAAAATTTAAATTGTAATTAAATTAATATGGTCAAGGGCAAAGAAAGTAGTCAATTCAACCTCCATATAATTGTTTTTGGCTCCAAAGTGTCAAATTGAAATTTAAATTTTTTAAAACATCGCTTTCCCTCCTTATATCAAGTCGGCTCCACTTCCTCCATTGTCCGAAGCATCTTTTTGTCTAGTATAAAAATGAGGCTCGCCTCCCTTCAAATGTATCATCTTTCATGCTCATCTACTTTAGAGTTTGAAATACCGACTCTTAGGGCAATACGTTGTGTTTTTAAATGGCGCAATGGAGGTGTGAATTTGGTCTAGCGTTTTTGGAGATCTAATTCACATCCGGTGACAATCAGGGTGACAATCATGGTTGGTTATGTGTGTAACAACATGGTTGCTTGGGAGCAGAAGCGGGAGCGCCATTTTCAAAAGCTCCCGATTAGGAGCGTTTTTTTTAAATATATATATATATATATATATATATATATATATATATATATATATATATATATATTTTATTTTTTTTATTTTGATGCATATATGTCAACAAAGGCATGTAGAATGATGAATTAGACATAAAAAACATAAAAACATAGATTGAATCATCTAACATCAATCATCTAGAAGTTATAATCTTCGTCAAACACGCCCACAAGTTGGAAACATACAACATATTGACTCTTGAGTCTCGCGAACCATCAATCTGAAGGTTTCAAGCTTTCAAAATTCTATATATAACATTTATCATCATTGATATATATCATAATTCATGTATCATCATTGATTCATTGATCACCATATAACATTCATGAAGCATCATATTCATAATTCATAATGATTTATAAACTTATAAATGCCAACTTCAAAGTTTCACCTTTCAAATTCAAACTTCAAACTTAAATTGTCATTAAATATGAAAGAGTCAAGTTTCAACTGTTCAACAGTCATAAAAAATAAAAACTACTAGAAAATAGAAAAGACTAGTAAACAACAAATCTATTTTATCTATTGGTTGGCCCCTTGCCATGCCCACGAGAAATGTCTAATTTGTGAGAACCACGAGGCAATGATGGTCTTTTAGTACTCTCAGTTGTACCACGTCCACGACCATGACTAGAAGGCAGAGGGCAACGTGAGGATGTAGGTGGAGGTTGAATATGTAAAGGAACAATAGTTGGATATCGAGCACTGGCACTGGCACCTGCACTGCTACTGGATGGTGGGACTGGCCCTGTGTGTGGTGGCGCTGCTGATGCTTCATCATCATCCCTCAAAAGTTATGCTTCCAATTCTTCCATATGTACAGTGTCGTCCTCCAAATTATCATCCTCTAGGTTGTTGTCCCAGACTTTATATGATTGATCCTCATATGCCCGATCACAGTAATGACTCAACAACCTCAAGTTGTAATGCACATAAACCAAGCTTTCAGCTCGGTTTTCATTCAGCCTGTTTCTTCTCACATTATGTATGAAGTTGTAGGTGCTCCAACACCTCTCTGCAGAAGAAGTATTCACAACTTGTGAGAGAACTTTTTTTGCCAACTTTGGCAAAAGTCCCATGCCGCCATATGCTTCCCACCATGTGAGAACATCAAATCTGTCTCTATCTTCCATTGCATGGAAAGAACCAAAGTTACCAGTGCAACTGAAGTATCTGCCTAATTCAAGGCGCAATCTAGCACACTCCTCCCTGTCGGGGACCAACTTGTCTAATGCCTTCATGTACCCCTCTTGTACCTCTGGATCAGTGTGAGGTTTGATCCTAACCCCACCTCGAGGTGCAAGTTGGCCCAATCAAGATGGAGAGTAGTATTTTGGTATAAGAATATATGCCAAGGCATGTAGTGGAACATTGAGTTTATTCCACCGTGCACACACATAGTCGTGAATCATTGCATACAAGTTGGGATCATTATCCTTAACAACATCTTTTATTTGGCCCAACATGCTATCCATCTGCTCATAAACCTCCCTAATCACTGGTTTATCTGTATTTGAAAAACGAATCATGTGATAAATTGGCTTGGTGAAATTCAAAATTTCCCTCACACGTGCCCAAAAAAATGGTTAAGGGCAGTCTCCTCCACATGTTCAAAACCTTGCCTGTCAACTATTGTCGCTACCCTGTCCTTTAATACCTGCCAGTGTGGGCTTGATACCATTGCAACCAGTGACTCTCTTACCTTCAAAAGGCACCTGAAGGTAAGGTAATAGCTAGCAAATCTAGTCTTTGCTATCTTCAACAACTCCAATTTGGAGTGAGTATGGAAAAGCCCATGGGTATTGCTATGATTTGTAATAAATTTTATCGTTTTTTTACCTTTCTTGTACAAATCACCAAGCCATTTGAATTGAGGTTGTTTGTTTTTAATGATATCATGCATCAAAAGGTTCATTGTGTGAACCAAACACCCAAACCAAAATATGTTGGGGTATTTATCCTCAATAATTGCTCCTGCTGCCTTACAGTTAGTAGCATTATCAGTGATGACTTGGATGACATTGTATGGCCCAGTGTTTTCAATTATTTCAAGTAATGGTTCTGCAATGTTAATGCCGGTCTTGAATTTGTCGAATAATCATATGCTGAAAGGAATATTCCACCACTAACCGACACAGCCAGAACACTTATCAATGGCTTTCCTTTTACATTGGTCCATCCATCAGATACAATGGACACCCCATGCTCATTCCAAGAATTTGTCATTCTAGCCAAATAATTGTTTATTTTAGCTTTTTCATGATCAAGTCCCACAATTTTGGCCTTGTCATACCCAGGGCTCCTGTATCCTTTGGGGGCATCATTAATGGCAGAAAGCATTTCATGCCAATAAGGTGAGTGAAGAACATTGAATGGCACCCCACACGCATATAGAAACCGGAAAATTTTTGAATCCACATCATTCCTAGACCCTTCGTCAAGGAAATCGGATATGGTTCTACGCCTTAAGGAGATGTTTGGTCCAAGTGTGCCTCCATATCCACTGCCATGGGTGGAAGTTGATGGACTTCTTTGTCCATGATGTGATGGACCTGATGGTGTATAAGAATCAATGAAACCCTTAGATCTTTTAGATCTCTGTAGGGCAGCCTCCTCTTCCTTTCTATATTTCTCTCTCTCTGTTGCTGGCACACTTACACAAATTTTGATTCCTAGACTTTGGTCTCCATCCCCTGGCATTTTCCCACAAAGGTGTCTTCTAGCACGGGTGTATGAACCTGTGTATTTTTTATTGCAATGGGGGCAAAGAAATTTTGTGGTTCCACCACCTTTCCATCCTTCCTGCCTCTAAACATATTTCCACAAAGGTGTTTGACTTTGGTCTTGTCTAGTTGGGGTATCTGTGGCCTCATGTTCTCCACTCTTCCCTTCTTCCTCAGCATACTCCTCCTCTTCTTCAAGATTTTCATCAAATCCACTATAACCCACTTCTTCATCCTCCGCTTCTCTAATGGGCCTCTTTCTTCTACTCTCCAACACCATTATTACAAAGAAAGGAACCAACATGAAGAAAATCCCTAGCCATATAGCCATGATGTTTCAAGTTTCAAGTTTCAAGTTTCTAGCTTGCAATTAAAATGGAGGAATGCCAAATGGGAATAAGAAATGCAACATAGGAAAAAAACAATTCAATTTTTCACTTTTCAACACACTAAAATGCCACATTGAGAAAAAAAATCAAGTCACCATGTTTAACACATACCAAGGGCGGCAGCGCAAGGGTGTTAAGTATGAATGGACTGAGGAATGTGATAAAGCTTTTTCTGAACTTAAATGATTATTGACTAGTTCATCACTTTTGTGAGTACCAGATATGGATAAAGATTTTACGGTGTGTACCGATGCATCTAAGCAAGGGTTAGGTGCAGTATTAATGCAAGAAGGAGGCGTAATAGTATACGCTTCAAGGAAATTAAAACCCCATGAAGAACTTTATGCTACGCATGATTTAGAGTTAGTCGTGGTGGTCCTAGCTTTAAAGATGTGGAGACATTACTTGGTAGGGAGAAACTTTGTGCTTAAAAGTGACCACCAAATTTTGCAGTATTTATTCACCCAGAGAGACTTAAATGCAATTCAGAGACGTTGGAGTGAACTCCTAAGCGAATATGATTTTGTGATTTCATATATAAAAGGGAAGGAGAATGTTGTAGTAGATGCTTTAAGTAGAATACCTCGAATATTCTCCCTTGTACCTATCAGGGTGAACTTAAGAGATCGAGTACTTGCACATCTTGTAAGAGATAGTTGGTACTTAAAAGTAAGGTCGGGGCTCGAAAGCAACCATTCGAAGGAACCTAAGTTCGAAGGATATGATGTGGAAGAGGAAGGAATTCTACGATTTCACGGAATGATGTATATACCAGATAATGGAGATCTCCGAAACACCATCTTGAAGGAAGCACACCGAACAATATATTGTGCACATCCTGGGGTAAAGAAGATGTATGCTGACACTAAGAGACTCTTCTTCTGGTCAGGCATGAAAAACGACATTATCCAATTTGTCGCTAGGTGTCTTGAATTTCAACAGGTAAAAGCGGATCATCGTTACCCAGTAGGTCTCTTGCAACCTCACGACATCCCTATGACCAAATGGGAGATAATTTATATGGATTTTATCATCTGGTTGCCTCTTATGCAACAAAAGCATAATGCCATTCTGGTTGTGGTGGATAGATTAACAAAAAGTGCCCATTTCATCTCGGTAAGAGATACTTATGAAGTAGCTGACATAGCATGGGTATTCATAAATGAAATTATCTGATTTCATGGAGTACCTAAGAAAATCATATCCGACAGAGATCCTCGGTTCACCTCAAGGTTCTGGAATCATATGCAGTCAGCCTTGGGAACTCAGTTAAATTTGAGTACAACATATCATCCTGAGACCGATGGGAAAACAGAAAGGGTAAATCAAGTACTTGAGGATATGCTAAGGATGTATGTTATGGACCAACAGTTGCAATGGAAAAAGTACTTACCCTTGGTATAATTTTCTTACAACAATAGTTATCACAGTTCTATGAGGATGCTGCCATTTGAATCTTTATACAGAAGACCCTGTAGAACGTCGTTGAGTTGGGACAGGTTAGAAGATCGAGTAATCATCAGACCAAAATTGATCCAAGAGATGGAGGATCAGGTAAAATTGATTAGGCAACGATTGAAAGAGGCACAGGATATACAAAAAAGTTATACTGACGCTCATAGGATGGATAGAAGCTATGTAGTGGGAGATTAGGTTTTCATCCACATCAGACCAAATAAGAGCACCGTTCGGTTTTGGAAGGGGAAAAAATTATCCCCTCGGTTTATAAGACCATTTGAAATTCAGGAAAACGTTGGACCTGTCACTTATCGCCTTGCACTGCCACCCCACCTGCACAAAATTCATAATGTATTTCATGTATCTACCTTACGACACTATATTGATGATAAATCTCATGACCTTCAATGGAAGTAACTGCAGGTATCGGACGAGGGAACCCTAGCGGTTGAACCATTACATATTTTGGAACGTAGGGTTCGAAAACTCAGGAACTGCCAGATAGACCAAGTTAAAGTCCAGTGGGACAAATATAGTCCTGGATCAATGACTTGGGAGGATGCTGAGAATTTATGGCAGAATTACCCCAGCTTATGCTAAATTTTGAGAAACTGAAAACTTTATATGTATATGACTACTCTATTTTGATACTTGAAAATTTATTTTTAAACATTACGTAAGGATGAGTTTTACTTTGCTGGTACATGGATACCCATAAAGATAGAATGCTACTTCACTCTAGTGATACAAGATATATGCTATTTGTTTAAATTTACTGGTGCATGGATACCGATATGCAATATGTCATTTAAATTAACATTGCAAGAATATAAAATCATAGATTAAAAATTATAGATGAAACTATCTATTGATTCATTTCATTACATTTTATGATTGAAGGAAAGGAAATAGAAGAGTAACTACATTTTGAATATGAAAAGTGAAACATATTGGTATACAGATTGAGAAGGCTAAAACAATGCATCATAGATGAAACATCTATGAACTAAACAGAAGCAGTATCTAAACGATAAATTGTATTGGACACATTGATACCTATGTGGACAAATGTTTTAATTCAAGTATGTTATATAAGTTCTAAGATCCATATCATAGATAGCAATGTATTTGAAATGTGTAGAGATTGTTATATGGGTAAAAATTTGTTATGAACAATATAAATGCATATGCTGTAATATGTGTACGAGTGTTTACATTATAGATTGTGTACCAATGATTACCTTGCGGAAATAAGATTACCGGAACAATCTACGTGATAACAGATTTTCAAGAACAATTGAGACTCCCTGAGATCCCACGATAAGGTGTTGACCCTGGTCCTACTGGGAGGGGTGGAGGTGTTGCCCACCGTTTATCCTCCAATACCTAGAGTCATGGGAGGACTGTGTGAGTCACGCTCCCCTAGACGTGTGATGATGACTGCCGGATGCCTACAAGCATGTCAGATCGACGTAATCGACACTGATATCCTTGAGGTCTATGAATAGATCAGTAAAACTGATGCCATGGCATATTCCTGGAGAGGACAGATAGGATGGGAGTGGAAGAGACTAGGAAGGATAGGATGATTTTAGAATAGTTTGGAGATTCGGTGAAGATGGGAAGTAACAATTAAATTACAGATACATACTTATTCAAACAGAAATTCAATCTTAAAACACAAGCATTCTACAATCACCCTAATCTCTAAAAACACAATATTGATATGAGTATATAAAACCCTAAACTTCGGGACGAAGTTTTCTAAAGAGAGGAAGTATGTAATGACCCATTCCCAAGTTATACACAAAATAATATAGGCATTGATAGCTACACCTACTATATCACACACACTATTCTAGGTACAAATCTTTCTACTACTAATATCAAGATTACATGCAATGGGGAACCAATTATTAAGATTTACTAGCCATTTCAACTAAGTATAAATTTTATAAAAAGAACTACACAAAAAGAAAATGATATAAATGTTAACTTTGTTGCATATGTATATGCAATACAAAGACTACTATTGCAGCAATAAATATAAAGTCCCATGCTCTATAAATAAAACAACTATATAATCCCACCTCCATAAATATATATTCGTACCCACATTAATGTGGATCACCTCACCATAAAAACATTTAATATCAACATTAGGATGGATAAGGCCTTGAGAGGTTAGAGGCGGTGGAGGCAGGTTGTTTAAATTAAATTCCTATCCAAATATAATGAAAAGTATACCACCATAAATACATATAATATCACCATTAATAATGATAAGACCTCAGGAAGTAAGAGGCGGTGGAGGGAAATTATTTAAGGGAGGTGGTATGGAGGAGAAGGGGGGGATGTTTTGAGAGAAAAGAAACGAATTCTGCTTACTTAAGTTAGATAAAATTCTTTGGGAAGTAGTCTCTGGGTTCTTGGAAATCTGGGCACGGGGGCAAAGGAGACATCCTCTGGGTCTGGGATTGTTCCCGGATTGGCTGGGAGGATTTGATTGTCCCGGTAATCTGTTCACGACATCACCAGGTGCTCAACAAATCTTCAACCCGCTTCAGGATTTGTAAATTTGTGCTAATTTTCAGGCATTCCTCCATGTATAGATTAATCATGCAAGCTGAAATTTCAATTTAACTGTTACAATGTTTCATTAGATCTGTTTTTACTTAAACTTAAGTTCAGATAGGTACAATTCAGAAATCAGGGAAAAGAGTCATTACATCCAGTGCGCAAAGTTAGTGCGAATTATACATTAAATGATCCAACGAGAGTTTGAAAGTTTGATTTTCTGTGGTGTGCATATAGACTATAAGTGTTTACTTGTTTCTTGCTTGGATCAATTGCACACTCTGATCTATATTTCTAGATTGATGGGGTTGTGGTCTATAGTCAACTTTGTATATGCTTATATCAAAGATTCTTTTTGTAGGATATATGCACAAATATAAGTCATTTACTGAATGAGCGCACTTGTGATTATTTTCTAAAAAGTAAATTGATCTATGGTCCAGAATGTATGGCTTTGATTAAACAATGATTGCATAGGGCATTGACAAATGTTTCTTCCAGAAGTATCCATAGAGAATATTCTCTTGCTAAGTATCTTTTGCAGGGATCTACGTTCTCCACTTCATGAACGCACTGGGCTTTGAGACAGAGTAGGGACTCAGACATAGATGCTTCATATTGAGATTAGTGTTGATTTTTGGTAGCATCGGAAGTGCTCTAAGCCCCAAATTTTGTGGAGAGGATTAGACACTAGTATTCTAAAGAACCCAGAAACTGTTTGTGAAAATTCCACTCAGATCATGTTTTATTAAAATAATTAATTATTTTAATGGAGACCCTAAGTCTAACTTAGGGAAATTAAATAATTAAAGGGCATTAATAAAACAAAGTGTGAATGATCTAGAAAAAGCAAAGATCAAGTCTAATATAATCTTAGTCGTTGATTAGAGATCTAATCGTTGATTTCTCAATGAGAAGACTATAAATGAAGGCTTGAGGGTCACTTGAAAAGACACACACGGAGTGAATCTTGAGATCGAATTCTTCTGACGGAGCAGTGCTTGGATGAAGATCAGATCTAAGTGATTCAGTGCAGTGAGGGGCAGAGATAGCGTCCAGAGAGAGATTTTCTCAGCCGGAGAATCATCAGCAGAGAAAGGCAGAGAGACGTCCAACAGAGCCAATCAGGCTGATGCAGAGCCAGCATAGAGCAACACAGGGCTATGCAAAGGCTGCGTAGTGGCTGAGAGGGTTTCCGATATTTCACTGTTGAAATTGATCTAGTAGTCGAAAGCCGGAAGCCAGGGTGTGAGACCGAGAGGCTGAGATCTGTGATTCCAGGAGTCAGATCGATCCTTTGTCGGGGTGACACAGTGCCAAGATGAGGTAACGCAGTGTCTAGGTAGTCACTGCGCAGAGGAAACGCAAAGACCTCCAGGGGCAGCTTTTCCAGTGATCAGATCAGTCGGATTTTCCAGTGATTGAGTGAGGTATTCCCACAATTCTTTCTGCCAGTATTTATCTTTGTAACTGAACAACCCTTGAGGTATTCAGAAATTGCTACTGCTTAATAATACAAACCCTCGATCTGTTGCACCAGTTTTCCCGCATTGGGTTTTTCCGGGGACTTAATCCAAAATAAAGGTGTCCTATATGTGATTGATTTCTTGCTCAGTTTCCTTGTTTCGGAATCATATTTGATTAAGTGTAGGCTGCTTCAGTAGTTACTTCAAAAATTCATTCTGAATTAATTCTATAAATGTGATTTACATAATAGGAGAAGTAAACTTAGATAGTGGCAGTAGGATTCCTAAGATTGTTAGATCTAGGAATTTTCACATGGTTTCAGAGCATTTGATGTGAAACAAAAAGAGCAGATCTGACGTTGAAAGTGAAAGCCAAATCGCTACAGCAACAGAAGATCGAATCCTCAAGGGGATTGCGCAGTTCTAGCCAGAAGGGCTGATTTTTCGAGGTTGTCTCTCTCTTTGAGTGAGTCGACAGAGAGGTAGGATTTCTAGTTTGAGATTTTGCCGAGGCGGAGGGAGATACACAGAGCCAAAGGCACACAGTTTTTCTGCAGGTAGTTGCTGGGTGGAAAAGTGTCAAAAGCAAGAAAAGAGCACATAGCGGGGAATTCTTCCTCAGTGAGTTCCTAACCGAGGAATTCAACATTATTTCAGGATCTGAGCAACAGATCAGGGCAACAAATCTACGAGCTCCAGGAGGAGTCTGTAAGCCTGCCTAGTGCTGCACAGAAGGGGAGAAAGAGGGAACAGTTTGACAGTTGTTCGGCTGAGATGGCAGCTCATGGTCTTAGAGATCAGGATCGGTTGGAGGGTTCCTCCAACTACGTAATCTGCAAGGAAAGGATCCAATTCCTTCTGGATGAATACGATCTCAAGGCGTTCGTGGCGAATGTGGTTGTTGTACCTTCAGATCCGGATCAACTTAAGAAGTACCAGTTCGATATGACAAAGGCCAAGAGGATGATCCTCGATGGTGTCACGGAGCACATAGTCTCTCATGCCGCTGGCAAGAACACCGCCAAGGAGATGTGGGAGGCCTTGTCCTTGCTGTAAGAAGGAACTTCTGAGCAGCGGAAGATGTACTTGGAGCAGAAGCTCTGATTGGTCCAGATGCAGAAGGGGGAGCGCATTGCTCCATTCCTTATGAGGCTTCAAGAGATTGAGATTAGTTGACAGTCGTGGGATCCACCCCATCTTCGAAAACTATGGTGAGGCTAGCCCTTAACGCAGTCACGGAAGAGTGGCAAGTGTTTGCCCAAAGCATTTTGGGCAGGGCTATGCTTCCTAGTTGGGAGCAGATGTTGTCAATGCTTCAGGAGGAAGAGCTGAGGAGAGATTTAGTCAAGTGCAAGCTTGATGGTAGTAGCGGGAGCGGATCTAAGAGTCTGGAGGAGGAGGAGAATGCAACCCTCGCATCGAAAGGGAAACAAGGGCAACTGAGACAAAAGAGAGATGTCTCGAAGGTGAAATGCTGAAGTTGTGGTGAGATGGGCCACTTTGCATCAGAGTGTCCTTCGAAGAAAAAAGACAAGGATGACAAGCATGATTTGAAAGTTGCAGCCACAAAGATCGAACAAGATGAGTTCACTATGAGTGCCCACGCTTCTCAAGGAGAGAAGCAGAGTGACATTGAACTGTAGTTCACTTTGAACTTTAGTTGGGTGGGATCACTGAGGAGCCCACCTCATGGATCAGTACCTTTCTACGGGAGCCCATAATCAGCAGTAGCGAGATGGAGGAGTTTTCAGTGGGAGATGAGGAGTGATGGAGACGACAGTGCAGTAGGTAGCAGCGCCTATTTTTGGAGCAACGCAGAGCAGAGCAGCAGCAAAGTAGTAGTAACAACAAAGTGCAAAGGAGTGCAACGCAATGCAGAGCAATGCTACACAGTGCATAGTAGCAGCAACACAGTGCATTAGAGGGACAATGCAGTAGTTATCATCAGTCAAAGTCTTAAGCACCGAGGCGCATCCACTGAACACTTGTTTAGTCTTTGGGTGATTTCAAATCCTTCTCTCAGTAGCTGAGTTGCAATGCAGATGTAGTGTTAGCAGCATAGCAGATGCAACCCTTCAGAGGGAGTTGTAGTACCGATGCAACAGTGGCAGTGGCAGTATCATGGACAGCAGTACAGTGGCAACAACAATGCAGTGGTTGATGGACATCAGCAGTGCAGACGATGCTCAAGGGTCAGAGCATTATGCAGCAGGCATATTGTTAGAGCACTTTCCTCGCTAAGAGGGAGTGTTGATTTTTGGTAGCATTGGAAGTGCTCTAAGCCCCAAATTTTGTGGAGAGGCTTAGACACTGGTATTCCAAAGAACCCAGAAACTATTTGTGAAAATTCCACTCAGATCATGTTTTATTAAAATAATTAATTATTTTAATGGATACCCTAAGTTTAACTTAGGGAAATTAAATAATTAAAGGGCATTAATAAAACAGAGTGTGAATGATCTAGAAAAAGCAAAAATCAGGTCTAATATAATCTTATTAACTGTTGATTAGAGATCTAATCTCAGTCGTTGATTTCTCAACGAGAATACCATAAAGGAAGGCTTGAGGGTCATTTGGAAAGGCACACATAGAGTGAATCTTGAGATCGAATTCTTCTGACTGAGCAGTGCTCGGTTGAAGATCAGATCTAAGTGATTTAGTGCAGTGAGGGGCAGAGATAGCATCTAGAGAGAGATTTTCTCAGCTGGAGAGTCATCAATAGAGAGAGGCAAAGAGACATCCAACAGAGCCAACGTAGAGCTAGTCAAGCCGAAGAAGAGCCAGTGCAAAGTTATGTAGGGCTATGCAGAGGTTGCGCAATGGCTGAGAGGGTTTCTGAGATTTCACCATCGGAATTGATCCAGAAGCCGAAAGTTGGGGTATGAGACCGAGAGGCTGAGATCTGTGATTCCGGGAGTCAATTTGATCCTTTGTTGGGGTGACGCAGTGCCAAGAGGAGGTGACACAGTGCCTACACAGTCATTGCACAAATGCAGCGCAAAGACCTCCAGGGGCAGCTTTTCCAATGACCGGATCAGCCGAATTTTCCAGTGATTATGTGAGGTATTCTCACAATTCTTTCTGCCACTATTTCTCTCTGTAACTAAATAACCCTTGAGGTATTCAGAGATGTATTCATAAATTTCTATTGCTTAGTAATACAAACCCTTAGGTCTGCTGCACCAGTTTCTGTATTGGGTTTTTCCAGGGACTTAGTCCAAAATAAAGGTGTCCTATGTGTGATTGATTTCTTGCTCAGTTTCCTTGTTTCATAATCATATTTAATTAAGTGTAGGTTGATTCAGTAGTTACTTCAATAATTCATTTTGAATTAATTTTTGTAATTGTAATTCACATAATAGGAGAAGTAAACTCAAGTAGTGGCAATAGTATTCCTAAGATTGTTAGATCTAGGAATTTTCTCAATTAGAAGATATTTGATCAATCTACAAGGTTCAATAAATGTATTTTTCCATTCTTATGAACTTATTTGTTGTTGTTGTATTGGAGGATGATTCACAATGACAGAGGTTTGGCAGTGTTGTCATAACACATAGTATTGTCTTAGTGAAATTGTTGTGCACAGAAATCAGTGCCTTGGCAAAGATTTTGTTTTGATTATAATTGTTTGGCTATGGATGCAATAAGCTTGTGAGTGTGTCACATCTTGGAGAACATACTTTTGCAGGGTTTAGAGACCCTTGTGTGCTTGACTGTGAAACTTCCTTGACTGCAATTACTAGATATTATTCTCTTAACTGTTATCAATTTAATTGTTTACGACAATTAATGAATAAAATCAGGAACTGAGAAATAGATGCGCCCGCATAAAATCGACACAATAATTTTTGGACTAATAGTCCCTGGAAAAACCCCGAAGGGAAAATTGGTGCAGCAGATGAGGGTTCATTTTATTATTATACAACAAATTCTGGGAGTACAATAATCTAGATGCCCAATTGGCATCCTTTGGTAAATACACTGGAAAAATATTTGGGATATATTTTTCTCCCTCTACAAATCAACTGGGCCGCCATTGGCCTACTCGTACTTCCCTCTGGAAATGCGCATTGCCTGTCCTGGAACTATTTGCATTGCATGCTTGCTAGCTCCAGATGAGTGGTCTTGCCTCCCACTACCTCTGGAAAAATTTCGCTTTGCTTCCCGGATGATCTTACCAGCCTTCGACAACTAAAAAAACCTCTTTCTCGGCACTCGCACTGGGGTTTATGGCTGCTCACACTGGTTGCATGACCTCTCTGCAAAATAATTTCAACCTCCCTTTTCCTACCACTTTGGCACTGGAAAGCTACGGGTAAACTCTCTGGAATCCTCCTCATGATTATCTGTTGTTCCTTCTCTTCGATGCTCTCTCTCTAGCAAACTTTCTCCCTTGTTGAATCACTGCAACTGGGTAGCTCGATAAGCCAAGGTAACTCTCCCTCTTGTTTCATTCTCCATCCCTTCAACTTGCTCTTATAATCTCTCGCTGGAGCATCAATGGTCAAGATCTAATAGTGATTGATGGATAAGATCATCTTAGACTTGATCCATGTCATTTTCTAGAAGTCTCTAGAGCATAAGTTGATCTCCTCAATTAACTCCCTTTAATTAACCATTTTTCCCAAGTTAGACTCAAGAAATATGTAAATGATGGCTAATTAATTTATTTAAGGTGTTTCACAAGCTTATCTCACAATTTTTTTTTTCCGAGTTTTGAAGATCTCATGTTCCTTAACCTCTTAGACACAAATCCAAACTAGAACACCTGTTTGATGCTACCAAATGAATAAAAACTAGCACTCCCTCTTATAGAGGAAGATGTTCTCTCTCCCCAACATATATCCTCTGTAACTGGACCACGTTGCTAGTGTCTAACATCTGCAACATACTTTCATTGTCCACTAAGCCTCTGCGCATACTCCGATTCGCCTACTAACCTTGTAGTTGAACCACTCTACATCTGTGTTGTTGTTGACACTGCACTGTGCCTCCTTGCACTACTGCCAACACTACCTACACTGCATTTGATCTCATGATGTTGCTGATGCTGCTACTACTACAACTGAGAATTGATCTATCGTCCCTGCAACTAGCTTCTACATTGTCCCTCGAGTCTCTAAGTGCAACTAGCTCTACTTTGTCTACTAAGTATATGATTGTGCCCAACTATCTTTGTGCCCCTCTAGTATCTGACTACAACTAGCTCTGCACTGTCTCTCAATATTTGACTACACCTTGTTAACATCTTGATCCTCCCGCTACTAAATACTAAGGGCCCCCATAGCCATGGTAATTATCCATGAGGAAATAGATGGTTGATGTTGTGCCTCCTCGGACCCTACCCGATCCCGCAACTCTAAAGCCTCACGCTCCTCCATTTGGAGGTATAGCCGCTATCAATGCAAACTCCTCCAACTTGGAGGTCAACTCATTTATTTCTACCAAAGTTGTTTTTTGTTGCCCCTTCTTGTCCTTCTTTCTCTTGGGACACATGGTGACATAGTGACCAAACTCAACACATCTGAAGCATTTGACCTCTGACAAGTCCTTTTTCTTCTTCTCTCCTCCCTTTGAGTTTTGTCCTTGGTTGGGACCTTTTTTTGCCTTTCCCTTACTGAAGGGCTACATTCTCCTCTTCTTTCTCTACCTTCAGTCCTTTGCTACTGCTGTTGGTAGTACCCTCGACAAGACTGGGCCTTAGCTCCTCCTGAGTGAAGTCACTCCATAGGCATTTTGAATCTAGTTGTTTATCTCGTCCAGTAATTTCTTGAACGAAAGTTGCCCACTCTTTGGAAAAACCATTTATAGCAACTCAAACAAGTTCTTTGTCACCGGGCTTCTCTCCTACAACTGCTAGCTCATCACGGGCGTTCTGAACTTTGGTGAGATAGGAAGTTACATTCTCACCTTTCTACATATTTGTGGTCCTCAGCGTCTCCTTGAGAATCATTTTATGATTCTCTAATGGATCCTGGTATAGCTTCACAACAACCTCCCACATGTCCTTTACCGTATTCTTCTCTGCAATATGTGGGACGATATGTTCTCGAACCTCGTCAAGGACCATCCTCTTAGCTTTGGTCATATCCTTCTTATAGTTAAGATATTGGATAACATCTGTTAGTTCAGCTACAACTGTTGTCACGAACTCCTTTATACCATGCACATCCAATAGGAATAGCATCTTGGCCTTCCAGACACCAACGTTAGAAGCTTCGTCAAGTCTATCCTAATCTCTGAGACCAAGGTTGCGGGGAAGCTTCCCCAGCCCCCCGATCCTGCTCCCAAAACGCGCTCCATTCGGGAGCTCTTTGGGAGCACTCGAGAGCACGCTCTCAAAAACGCTTCCTTAAGGGAGCATTTTCGGGAGCGCGCTTTCGAAAATGAAAAAACACTCCCTGTTTTTTCGGGAGCGTTTTAGGGAGCGAATGCTTCCTCGATTAAAAAAACGATTTAGGAGTGTTTTTTTAATGAAGGGAGCGGTTGGGGAGCGTACGCTCCCCGGCGCATAAAAAAAATTCAAACAGCCGATTTTTTTTTGGAGGGAGGGAGGGGGGGTTGGGTAAATAAAATCCCACCCTCCTCATTTGTTTTTCATTGTTTTAGTTTGAGAGTTGGAGAGCAAGAGAACTTGAGAGTTTGGAGAGCGCAAGTGCCAAGGAGAGAGCAAGAGGAGGATTGAAGGAGTCAGGAGTCAGGACAAAGAGGTAGGACTTCTAATCTAATTTTTTATTTTCTAGGAATCATTTTTAAGTTGTTCAAAAATGAAAACTTGAATTTTTTTTCTCAATGTTGCATTTTAGTGTGTTGAAAAGTGAAAAATTGAATTGTTTTTTTTCTATGTTGCATTTCCTATTCCCATTTGGCATTCCTCCATTTTTTTTGCAGGTTAGAAACTTGAAACATCATGGCTATATGGCTAGGGATTTTCTTCATGTTGGTTCCTTTCTTTGTAATAATTGCATTGGAGAGTAGAAGATAGAGGCCCATTAGAGAAGAGGAGGATGAAGAAGTGGGTTATAGTGGATTTGATGAAAATCCTGAAGAAGAGGAGTATGTTGAGGAGGAAGGGGAGAGTGGAGAACATGAGGCCACAGAGACCCCAACTAAACAAGACCAAATTCAAACACCATTATGGAAATATGTTCAGAGGCAGGAAGGAGGGAAAGGTGGTGGAACCACTAAATTTCTTTGCCCCCATTGCAATAAAGAATACATAGGTTCCTACACCCGTGCCAGAAGGCACCTTAGTGGAAAAATACCAGGGGATGGAGAGAAAAATCTAGGAATCAAAATTTGTGTAAGTGTGCCAGCAACAGAGAGAGAGAAATATAGACAAGAAGAGGAGGTTGCCCTACAGAGATCTAAAAGATCTAGGGGTTTCATTAGTTCTTATGCACCATCAGGTCCATCACATCATGGACAAAGAAGTCCATCAACTTCCACTCATGGCAGTGGATATGGAGGCACACCTGGACCAAACATCTCCTTAAGGCGTAGAACCATATCCGATTTCCTTGACGAAGGGTGTCCATTGTATCTGATGGATGGACCAATGTAAAAGGAAAGCTATTGATAAGTGTTTTAGTTGTGTCTGTTAGTGGTGCAATATTCCTTTCAACATATGATTATTCAGACAAATTCAAGACCAGCATTAACATTGCAAAACCATTACTTGAAACAATTGAAAGTATTGGGCCATACAATGTCATCCAAGTCATCACTGATAATGCTGCTAATTGTAAGGCAGCAAGAGCAATTATTGAGGATAAATACCCCGACATATTTTGGTCTGGGTGTTTGGTTCACACAATGAACCTTTTGATGCATGATATAATTAAAAACAAACAACCTCAATTCAAATGGTTTGGTGATTTGTACAAGAGAGGTAAAAAAATGATAAGATTTATTACAAATCATAGCAATACCCATGAGCTTTTCCATACTCACTCCAAATTGGAGTTGTTGAAGATAGCAAAGACTAAATTTGCTAGCTATTACCTCACCTTTAGGCGCCTTTTGAAGGTAAGAGAGTAATTGGCAGCAATGGTATCAAGTCCACACTGGTAGGTATTAAAGGACAAGACATCAACAATAGTTGACAGGCAAGGTTTTGAACATGTGGAGGAGACCGCCCTTGATCCTTTGTTTTGGGCACGTGTGAGGGAAATTTTGAATTTCACCAAGCCCATTTATCACATGATTTGTTTTTCAGATATAGATAAACTAGTGATTGGGGAGGTTTATGAGCAGATGGATAGCATGTTGGGGCAAATAAAATATGTTGTTAAGGATAATGATCCCAACATGTATGCAATGATTTACAACTATGTGTGTGCACAGTGGAATAAACTCAATGCTCCATTCCATGCCTTAGCATATATCCTTATGCCAAAATACTACTCTCCATCTTGGTTGGGCCAACCTGCACCTGGATGTGGGGTTAGGATCAAACCTCACACAAATCTAGAGGTACAAGAGGGGTACATGAAGGCATTAAACAAGTTGGTCCCCGACAGGGAGGAGTGTGCTAGATTGCGCCTTGAATTAGGCAGATACTTCAATTGCACTGGTAACTTTGGTTCCTTCCATGCAATGGAAGACAGAGACAAATTTGATGCTCTCACATGGTGGGAAGCATATGGCGGCATGGGACTTTTGCCAAAGTTGGCAAAAAAAATTCTCTCACAAGTTGTGAATATTTCTTCTGCAAAGAGGTGTTGGAGCACCTACAACTTCATACATAATGTGAAAAGAAATACGCTGAATGAAAACTGAGTTGAAAGCTTAGTTTATGTGCATTACAACTTGAGGTTGTTGAGTCGTTACTGTGATCGGGCATATGAGGATCAATCATATAAAGTTTGGGACAACAACCCAGAGGATGATAATTTGGAGGACGACATTGTACATATGGAAGAACTGGAAGCAGAACTTTTGAGGGATGATGATGAAGCATCAGTAGCCATGCCACCGCCACACATAGGGCCAGTCCCACCATCCAGTAGCAATGTGGGTGCCAGTGCCAATGCTCAATATCCAACTATTGTTCCTTTGCAAATTCAGCCTCCACCTACATCCTCACGTTGCCCTCTACCTTCTAGTCATGGTCGTGGTACTCCTGAGAGTACTAGAAACTCGTGGTTCTCACAAATTAGACATTTCTCGTGGGCATGGCAAGGGGCCAACCAATAGATAAAATAGATTGGTTGTCTACTATTCTTTTCTATTTTCTAGTAGTTTTTAACTTTTATAACTGTTGAACAGTTGAAACTTGACTCTTTCATATTTAATGACAATTCAAGTTTGAAGTTTGAATTTGAAAAGTGAAACTTTGAAGTTAGCATTTATAAGTTTATAAGTCATTACGAATTATGAATATGATGCTTCATGAAAGCTATATGGTGATCAATGAATCAATGATGATAAATGTTATATATTGAATTTTGAAATCAATGAATCAAATATGATAAATGTTATATATTGAATTTTGAAATCAATGAATCAAATATGATAAATGTTATATATTGAATTTTGAAAGCTTGAAACCTTCAGATTGATGATTCGCGAGACTCAAGAGTCAATATGTTGTATGTTTCCAACTTGTGGGCGTGGTTGATGAAGAGTATAACTTCTAGATGATTGATGTTATATGATTCAATCTATGTTTTTATGTTTTTTATGTCTAATTCATCATTCTACATGCTTTTGTTGACATATATGCATCAAAATATAAAACATATATATACATAAAAAAAATAAAAAAAACGCTCCCCGAAATGCTTCGGACTAGGAGCTTTTGAAAATGGCGCTCCTGCTCCCGCTCCCAAGTAACCATGTCTGAGACCTACTGTGGCCATCTCTACAAAACTCAAGTAAACAAAGACTAGATTTAATAATATCCTCCTTCCTGCTCAACCTTCCCTCTGCTACTCGCACTCTCTTATGGAAATGTGCAGATCTGCCTTTGGATGTCCTTCTCCGGCTAATATACTACATTTAGCTTCTCACTGAGACTACTTAATATGCCTTCTGGATGTGCTTCTCCAGGAACTAGCACACGAACTGTAACCCCTGCAACATGAACTGGCTAGTTTGGCAAACTTGCTCGACTTGCCGCAACTGGAAATCTCGGATCTCCTCCTGAAAATTGGAACTGGAAATCCTATGGAAATTCCCTCTTCAATGTGCTTTTCTCTACCTTCCTAGCGCATATCTACAATTGCAACCCTTGTTTCAAATCTACCACACCCATATATGCTCAACGAATCAATCGATCTACTCACGAAAACCCCTTCCTGACAAATCCATTGCCTGTTGGAATTCTGCTCTAGGTGAATCGAACTTTTCCTACTCTTTGTCATTGGAAATCGATTTTCCTGCCTAACAATTCGTACTGCCTGACTGGCTTGCACAGAGCTGAACTCTGTGCTTTAGATCTCCCTTTGAAATTGCACGATCTACCGATATTTGACCTCTAAGCCTCAGATATGATCTTCAATGCTCTAATACCATGTGAAAATTCTTTGATTGCAATTACTGGATATTATTCTCCTAATCGTTAGCAGTTTAATTTTTTTCAGCAATTAATGAATAATTCATAGTTGCAATCTTCACCATAAAAATACGCTGCGGAAAATAAAATCAGGAATTGAGAAATAGATGCACACACATAAAATTGATGCAGTAATTTTGGACTAATAGTCACCGGAAAAACACCGAAGGGAAAACCAGTGCAACAAATGAGGGTTTATTTTATTATTATGCAACAAATTCTGGAAGTACAATAATCTGGATCACCAACTGGCAATCCTCCGGTAAATACATTGGAAAAATATCTAGGATATATTTTCTCCTTTCGCAAATTAACTAGGCCTCCAGTGGCCTGCTTGCACTGCCCTCTGGAAATGTGCATTGCTTATCTTGGAACTATTTGCAGTGCCTGCTCGCTAGCTCCAGATGAGCCATCATGCCTCCCATTTCCTCTAGAAAAATTCGTTCTTCCTTTCGGATGATCTCTCTGACCTCTAACAATTGAAATGACCTCTTTCTGGGCACTCACACTTGGGTTTCTGGCTGCACGACCTCTTTGTAGCATAATTTCGGCCTCCCATCTCCTGCCACTTCGGCAATAGAAATCTACTAGGAATCTCTTTGGAATCCTCTTGCTAAATTTTTGTTGCTCCCTCTCTCTGTTGCTCCCACTTTGGCTCAAAATTTCTCCCTTGCTGAATCATTGTAACTGGGTAGCTCGATCTGTGAAGGTAACTTGCTCTCCCTCTTGTGTCATTCACCATCCCTTCGACTTGCTCTTATAATCTTGGAGCATCAACAACCAAGATCTAATCATGAACTATGGCTAAGATCATCTTAGACTTGATCGAAGTCATTTCCTAGAAGTCTCTAGAGCGTAAGTCAATCTCCTCAATTAATTCCCTTTAAGTAACCACTTTTCCTTAAGTTAGACTTAGGAAATATTAAACGATGGGTAATTAATTTAATTAAGATGTTTCGCAAGCTTATCTCGCGAAACCTTTTTTTGGGTTTTGGAGATCTCGTGTTCCTTAGCCTCTTACACACAAATCGAGACTAGAACACCTATTTGATGTTACCAAATCTAGCGAAAATTAACATTGACCAAGTACAAGTTTTAGCACAGGGATTCGAGAACAGTATGCTGAGATCAATGCTTTTGGGGCATCGTTGGAGGATAGCTCCTATTGACTAATATACCTTTTGTCTAATTAATGAAAGTGTGACTAATGAATTTTGTAGTGAATATAGACTAAGACTAAGCTTCAATTCTTATGTTTATGTTGATAAGGCACAAAGAATATTTTTGTGTGCGCATGATGTAGGGATTTAATGTCTGAGCAATGTTGCATGAAGGGGGGACGAAGCAGGGAAGTTTTTTGATAACGGATCCATGGAAGCATCATTTCCCAAAAATCTAGGAAGCGAAGCGTCTACTTTATATATTTTTATATTTTTGTACATTTGTATTAAAAAAAACATCCCAAATACCAAATTAGTTATAGAAGACATGGAAACATGCATAGTTTTACATAAATCAAGATATATATGGCATCCATTGTACATCAATGATTAATTATTCCAGCATCAACCATCTAAAATCTAGATTCCTCTTCTCTTGTCTAGCCTTTGCCTCTACTTCGATTCTCTAGGGATATCAGTCAACATTGCCCAATTGATCAAACAGCGTAATCCAAGCCTTATAATATGGTAGAGAAAGCTTAACATGTCTAATCAATGATTTTGACTTGAGTGAAGGGTACATATTTGCTAAGGCCATGACAAAGGAGTTCAATAATCAACAACAACAACACTGGGGTACATGTAGGGCTCGGTGCTATTGATTAAATGCCAATCACATGCCCTCATACATGATATAATCCAATTGATCCTGAAAACTGTTAAGTCTGTTGAATTTTGAATGCGATATGAAATTCTATTTTCTCCATATGAAGTCTAATGAGGTTGGAACCACTCTCAAACATATTGAATCATTTCATAGTAATGTTAAAAATCTCAAGTAAAAGGATGAAAATGAAAGATAAAGGAGAATGTCACTTTTACTTTAACAATTTAACATTACCATTAGGGAGCATCTAGGAAGCGTTTAGGGAGCATCAAGGGGCACCTTGGGAATATTCAAAAAGCATAGTTCCTCACATAATAGTTCGAAATTTCCAAAAACAAAAACAAAAAATGCCCTGCGGAACCGTGTGAACTGTCCACCTTCTCTCATATCTGCTCGCGATTCATGGTAGATACATGCTTGAACCTTCACAAATCCGCAACCGATCCTTTCCAGATCCATGGATCAGGCCCCCACAAATCCGATTTTCCAGGAATCGCCAAAAAATGGCGGAATCGTGGATCTGATTTTGGGATCTGCGGTTCTACCAAAGGATTGGTGGCAGATCCATATGGGATGCGATTCCGCTCCTAATCCTTGTGGGCGAGGGGGGGCAGATCTTGTAACATTGTGTCTAGAGCACAACGATATATTGTTGTAATTATATTGGGCAAGATTTGAAGGGAAAGTGATCAATTTGTTATCATTGATGAATATGAGAAATGCTAGGTGTGTTGAGGGTTGTGTCATAAATGTTTTCTGAGTTTGAATGTTGTCATATGCTGCTATTGTGCCACAGTGAGTAGTCATTGATTGTGTGGCAGAGAGTTTGTTGATAGGGTATATAAATGGAAGAAGTAGCGGCTAGGCCTTGACAACTTCATAATATGTATTGTTGATGAGCTTGAATATATGATGTTGCTATCAATACGCTGAGTTAGGGTTTTAAGTGCGCTGCTAGGGTTTGATCTCATGCATGTTTGTTGTTTGTGTTTGATGTTCTAATTTGTTGCAGAGAAGTTTTTTGAGAGTTAGAATGTTATATAAGTTTTGATTGTTATCAATATTATGGATTGTTAGAGGCAGGTTGAGTAACAAGTTGTGTGAAGGTTTACATGATGGGCATTTGTTATCATTGAGTATTGCTTGTTATTGAGGAAATTTTTGTTTTTGCTAATGATTAATGTCGATGAATAAGCTGGTCTGATAAGGTTTGATGATGAGCAATGTTGAGATTGGCTACCAGGGTTTGATCAAATATCTTTAGGGTTTTCTATTGGATGCACAAGTTATTGAGACTGATTATGTAAAGAGTTAATGATTATTATGATGTTCCATCAACTGATTTGACTATTGCAGAGAGTATGATTTGTTGTCATTGAGTGCATTGATGTATAGGCAGGGTTTGATGGTCTAATGAGTAGAATTGTTTGATCAAAAATTTGTTGCAGAAGCAGATTTGATTGAAGCTAGGGTTTGATGTACAGATTGAGCAGAAACAGATTTGATTGACCAAAGATTTTATTACAGGTTGTTTTGTATTGATTTTGAGCACAAGTGGATCCAATCTGAAAATTATGAAATGTGGTCCACCGTGGTGAGCTGAAGGTTGGAGCTTTCAGGGCAATGTAAAAATTCCTTGAAATGCAACAACTGGAATTAATTCTTCTAACTGATTAACAGTTTATTAATTTATTGATTAATTTCGAATTAATCACATTGCAATTTCTTCACAAATAAAATATTGCAGAAGCAAAAATAGGAACTGAGAAATATGCTAGCACACAAAATATGATAGTTGTTTTAACTTTTTGGACAAAACTCCTCAGAACAACCCAATGTGGGAAAATCGGTGCAACAGATGAGGGCTTTATTATTATGCAACAGTGAATTTCTGAGTACAGTATTTGGATGCCTAAATGGTTATCCCATCAGCAAGAATCTGACAAAAATATTTGGAGAGAAAATTCTCTCCCTCCACAAACAAACCTCGACCTCTATCTCCCTCTGAAAACTGGCCATCCAACCTCTACGCAAGTCATTTATGCTTATGGCAATCCACATGGTTGTGCTGGGAAAACTCGCCAATCCTCACGGCTGTACTGGGAAAACCCACGCGACCCTAACTACGATCCATTAGAAAAATCCGCGCAACCCTTGTGGTTGTTCTGGGCTAGCTGCATCGTGGAATACTTCAGTCACTTGTTGCTGCCTCTCTGGAACTGGAAATCTTCTTCTAGATCACTTTCTTAGCCTCTCTAACACTTGCTACTCGATCTCTCGTGTTGATAACCTGCATTGTAGTATAGAACTGTCTAGATCACTAAGTATCTACAATGTGTCTTCTCACTCATGCATCCTAGCTCAAACTTCTCTCCCTTGCTCGATCTCTACAACTAGGTAGCTCGATTTTCCAAGGAACTCACACACTGAGTGTGTTTCTCCATCTACCCATCGACCTCTTCTTATAATCTCCAGTTGGAACTCCAATGGCCAAGATTAAATCTTAATCAATGGTTGAGGTTATCTCTAAGTCGATCTGTGTGAGTTTCTAGATAATTCACACCTTTCTCAATTAATTCCTATCAATTAACCACTTTTCCTAAGTTAGGAAATTTTTAATATTGGTCAATTAATTTAATTGAGTTGTCTCTGGGTGGAATTTTTAGGAACGATTTTTGGGTTTTGGAGAATTCCTGTGTTTTAACCTCACCACATATTTTTGAGACCAAAACACCATCCGATGCTACAAAAACTAACACTCCCTCTTAGCAAGGAAGGTGCTCTCTCCAACTAGTGTTGTACAACTGTCACAACACCTTATCTCTATAACATCCTCCAACCACGTTGTTGATGTCTGACAAGTGTAGCTGTCTGCCACTGTCCACCAACTACTGCGCTAACTTTGATTCATCTGCCACTGATTGTAGCTGAACCAAACTGTTGCATCTGTGTTGCTGCTGATACTGCACTGTACATCCTGTACTGCTGCCAACTCTGCATTTGCACTACAATTGAACTCCCTCTCAACTGTTGTTGTTGCTACTGCAACTAAGCAACATCCAAAATACTGAATCATCTAAGTCACTGTGCTGCAACTGTTTCCTGAGCATCTGATTGCTACTAACCTCTGCATTGTCTACTGAGAAATTTCCGTTGTTGCTGACTCTGCTACTGAGCCTCCTACTATGTTGTTAATACTGCTCTACGCTTCTCAGCATCTGATTGCAACGAGTCTGCAACTGTCACTCTAGAACTGACTGCATCAACTGACATTGATCCTCCTACTACTCAATACTGTGTGCCCCTGTAGCAAGGTAATTATCCATGAGAAAGACACCATTCAATGCAAACCTCAATGGACACTGCCCAAATCTCTGCATAGCTTTGGGACTAAGTGTAATATCCCGGAAGGGAAATAGACAACAATATAAGCATATGACAATATAGAAAATGCCTGAAATAGAACATAAAGCACATACTCATAAAAATGCCGGGAATGTTAAGCCATTTTATTAATTTGAGAATATAATGAAATACAATGGATAATCAGAATGATAGCACCTATTTTTGCTCAAAGCAAGTGAAGAACTCTCTCAGAAAGACAGGAAATGGCTGCTACAAGAAACTGCGTCCCAACTGCTAGAAAACTGCCGTAAAACTGCTGCTGCTGGAATGGACTGAAACTAGGGGCTGATCCCCTTGCCGGAATGAGCTGAAAATCTACAGATCACCTGTACTCACCACCTTGAACAAAACCCAGAAACCGTATCAAGAACGGTCAGCCTCCGAAAATCACCAAAGAACCCTCCTCAAGGAATTACGCTGCCTCTGCAAGGCTCAGCGCAGATGCCAAATGATAATAGCTGTGACAGTGCCTCAAACTCCTCAGGAAACCTCCTCCTGGCAAAGACTGATCCTCCACACCGGATATCAACTGAAACTCCTGCAGAAAATCCCGCAACGGAACACCTCCAACTAGAGCTGCGTCCTCTCTCCCAAAGACTACGCAGTCACAAGAGAAGCCCAACTCTTCAGCCAAACAACCGACCAAATCTCCCGCTAAATACTGAAGGAAAAACCTTGCCCGAGCAGGCACTCGAAGTCCCCCGGGGCTAAGGGCGAGATCTCCGACCGGAGACACTCAACGCACTAAACAGTGCTGCAGACAGGCTAAACAGCCAACGTGCTCAAGAAGACAAAATGTCTAGCTCCAATATCATCAACAACAAGAATGCCTTAAATGAGGAGGCTCCTCCACCTTTTATAGCATTGGTTTCCCTCCAAAACCAACGTAGTCTCTCTCTCCTCCACGTGGTGTGTGGCCCCCCCTTGGCTCCCCCCTTAAGTTACAACGTTGTGCTACTAGGAAGGTGTTTTATTCCACTAAAGTGAGTTAGACCCCCTTTTACTCACTTTTTTTATTTATCTACAAACCACATACGGCAAAACAATACAAAGTCGAATATTCCAATTAGCTGTCGCTAATTAGGAATATTACAGTCCCCCCCGGCAAAATGTTGCTTGCCCTCAAGCAACTAAAGTGATGGATGCTGCAAAATCTGCTCGCTCTCCCAAGTGGCATCCTCATCCGGCAAAAATTGCTTGTCCTCAAGCAACGCTTGAACAAGCCTCCTCTCTAGCTGATGCTCCCTACCGATACTGCAAAATGTGCCTGGGTCCCACTGAACCCTCCCTGACTTCTGCATCACCCTGATACGAAGGGATCTCTCAATGCCAGGATCCCAAACTAACCTCTCACAGTACCAGTCAACCAATAATCCTCCCGGATCCCATCGCCTCCATGGCCAATAATCACCCAAGTCCCATGGCTCGGACTGTGCACTGCCTCTGGCTATAACTGATGCTCTAAGAGGTGAAGACCACCAACAAGCATCATTGCTCCCGGGCTTCTGCTGTGATGTACCTGTAACTGCATATGCTGCCTCTCCAACTGCATACCAACTCATCACCTCTCTCCAATCCACGTCCTGACTCAATCCCATGCTAATCCTGCTCTCCTGAAATTGGGAAGGAGTCCTGAAGTAATGAGAATCGGTGCCCTCCTGCCAACTAGGATCTGTAACATCTACTATGTCCAAGGGCCCCTGCTCCGCTGTGCTCCCTACGAAGAGTACCGTACCATCAAGAGGGTACCAACTCATGATCTCCCGCCAGTCCATCCTGGAAGTAGAATCCACTGTAGCAACAACAACGGCATATGGAACATACCTGGGATATTGCCGCCAGCCTGTAATCAACTCCCACTGCTCTGCCCTGTCGGCCAATGAAAGCTGCCTATAGAAGGAAGCCCCTCTCTCTATAATGGGCCGAAGTGGGCAAGGTATGCTGCAAGCTCCATCGATGTACTCCTGGAGAGTGCTACCCACTAAAAACACTACAGCTCTGCTGACTATGAGTACATCTATTTGCACCTCATCCCTGTGTCGACCCACAGATGGATGCTCCACCATATCCAACAGCTCCTGCTGTCTACTAGCCTCCTGCGGAACAATCCCATCAACCTCCAACACCTCCAGAGGATATGGATATGCAACTGCTGTCACCGTACTCGATGTCAATGCATCTGACTGTTCTCGCTCAATGGTCGACCCCACGGTTAGCTGCATATCCATCACCGACTCAATGTGAGCCTCCATCTGGCTCTCCTCCAAAGGACTATCATGCATGATGTGCATAGCATCCTCCTCTACTGACTCATGCTTCATCACATATAGCTCTGACTGGATCGTCACAAGTGTCTCATCGCCTAGAGCATCTCCCATAGAGTCCCCTGACTGCTCACCCTGTATACTGGAATGCAGCTCTGGTCTACTTTCTCTATCCCTGCGTGACTGCTCTCGCTCCCTAGAAGCGACCTCAACTGATCCTATGGACTCATATGAAGAAGAGTCCTCACCCTGGCATACAGGAGGAAGGCCCTCCTGTTCTTCCTCTGCCACCTCATCTGCATTGAATAGGCCATCCACCCTCTCGATGAAGTGTCGATACAATGTCTGGAGTCTAGACGCATGCTGGAATGCTCCCTCTGCTGAACCCAGTATCCTCTGCTCATGCATGATCTCAACATGCCCCGAGGGAAGAATGATGCATGTCTCCCTCATGACCCGCTCCCCGGGTGTAGGCTCAGCGATGACCGATGTGCCACCCCTGTAGAGGATCATCTCATCCCTCGACCTGTGGCTGTCAACTAGTAAAACAACCTAGTGCCACTGCTGAGAGGTCTCTCGCCTAGTGTGCTGAGTGTCATCCAAATATCTTGGGTGAGCCTCGCGTACCCCGCTGCTTATGCCCAAAGTGCCAAAGGACAACAACAAAATCGACTGTGCCAGTGAGTGACGTAGAAGAGGGTCGGATACGTGAGTCCCCTCTGATACCATCAAGTATCGCTCATATGTCTCCTCATCGATCCTGGGTGAACTACTCCCAAAGGTAATCCTGGTGTCCCTATCTGTGAGTCTCCTTGGATGCAACACTCTAAAACCCTGCTGTGCAGCACCATATGCCCTCGCATACCACTGATCATCCATGTCCTCCTCGACATGCCACTGCACATTGAGGCATACCTCTGTATACTGCTGGATACCCCAAGCTACTGTTGCACCACCCTGTACCGCCTCGTGCCATGACTGTGTCCAGGCATCGGTCACTCCTCGCATGCTCTCAATGTGATGTAGGACACTCCTACTCCACTATGCAATCCCACACACTATGGTCCAACACCATGCAACTCCTTGTCCACCGGAAGTCCACTGCTCAATGCTAGAGGCTCCCACACATCCCTGGATGTGGTGTCCTAGAGCTGTGCCTCTACATGTTGGACTTCCTCCAATCGGTATCATCATCTCCACCGTCGCGTCACTATACCCGCCGACAAATGGATCATCACTCCAAATCCTCCTCGAGGGGTCCGAGAAGTGAATCTCCCTATGTGTCAGTAGTGTTACCACCACTGCTCGGCTTCGCTGCGTCCTCTGTGCCCCACACAAAGGTGAAGAATCCTGGGCCCCATACAAGGCGCCATCTGGTGGCCTGCCAATGCCACCTCCTCCGACAGGCTCCTGCCAAGGTATGTTGACCACCCTGTGATCCCGTGTATAAGTGTCATACCAAGACAACCTAGGAAGTCTTCCCATAAACTGGTTGGCCACTGGAGCTAACCAAAACTCCCCTAGCAAATGTGCATGCTCAACTGCTAGGCCAACTGTACCCTCCAAGACATAGTCAATCGACCTGCCTAGAAAATGATAGGTGATCCCACCTGGATCCCAATGCCAATCTGGGGTTCCTGTACTCCCAGCACCTCGAAACTCCTGCTGAACTATACTTGGGTCCACCACCATCTCCATAACCCACTCCACTGGGTACCAACTCGAAATCTCTCGCCATCCAACCTCAACATGTGGATGTTGTACCCTGTGCAACTCTGGTTGTCTCATACCGCTATCCAAGTCAACGTATGGGATCTGACTAGGTGGCTCTGTCTCTCTCTCTCTCTAATGGGAAGAGGTAACCCAACAACGCTGCTAGTCCCGTCCATGCATGCCTGGAAGGGAATGAACTGACGCTCCAACGTGCCCTCTGGTTGTACCATTAGGGAATCCAATCGTTCCCCAATGCAAGCCAACATGGCCGCCGACTTGGCACAAGCCACTCTTATGCCCTCCAACTCCTTGTCCTGCAACAAAATGGCCTCCCGTACTGACGTGGCCTTCCCTTTCAAAACTCGAAGGTCTGCCCGAAGCCGATGATACTGCTGTCTGCGACCATCATCCAATCCCTCTGTATCTCCTAGTGCCTCATCGAATGTGGATACATCTCCTGTCACCTCACCCATCTGTTGTGTGCTACTACCACCCGAAGACTCAGACACGACTCTGGTCATCACCTCAATGGATGGCTCTACTGGTGTAGGCTCTACCTTATCCACTACGATATCAACCGGCACGGTCAAGGAGGTCTCTAATGAGGGTGAGTCCTCTGTCACACTAGGTGTACCTTCGAACTCCCTACAATCCTGTGTGCTCTCATCCTCCAAGTGCGAGGTAACCATTTTGATGGTTTCCCTCTCCGATACTCGGTCAAGCTGGAGAGAGGTATCCAACTTCTCCACCCAAGCTTTTTCCGAATGCTCGAATGACCCGTCAAATGTCGGTAGATGGAGTCTACCCACTGTGCGCCACAAGCCCCCGTCATGTGACTTCCTATTCCCTCTGTGAAAGTTGCGAGGTCTGCTATCCCGCTAGAGATGAACAAAATCTCTGAATGGAAGGGCATCCCTGAACTCCTGCCTATATTCCTGATACTCAGCGAAATAATCACCCATGTGGCCAGGCTCTGGCTCCTGCTGTGCTCCTGCCCCTGTGTCCGCACCCAGAAAAGTGGGCATGGTAGAACGTGTGGGTGTATGTGATGCCATATGCTGAGTGGCATCATGCTCCGGCAAATGGTGGGATCTGCCTGAACCTTCGCCAATTTGGAAACCCCTTGGGGTTTCACGCTGTTTAGCCTCCACAGCAGTGAATCTCTGTCCCATCACCTCAATCTGCCTTGACAGATCCTGTACTAATTTGAGGAGCATCTCCTCAAATCTCTTTGCACCATCATCACCTGCCATCGGCTCCTCCTGCTATGTGTCTACAGGCTCCTCATGAAATGGCACTGCTGCTCCAAAACTATACTGCGGCTTGTCTTTGGCCTCTGATTTACCCACTGAAAACTACTCAGAAAATTCTAGGAACTTGGGAAGGTGATCCTTGCCCAAAACCCAGAAAAACCTCAAAAGGGTTTCTTCTAATTCCAAACTTCAAAATTTGACCCTTTGTATTTTGGCCCT
>JAXQQM020061889.1:0-52626 GCA_034641835.2 Pinus albicaulis | reverse complement strand
TTCAATACTACTGTTGTCACTAATGGAGCTCTTAATCAAAGCTCACCTCAATTCCTTTTGCTGCAAATCATCCCACGTCCTTTCCCATCTTGGCAAAGTGTCTCTGCCAAATATGCTTTGGATGAATACTTTCCAATCCTCTGAGACACTTTTTAGTGCCAATCACACCAGTTATGATGCCCAGGAAATGGAATATACATGTTTTCTACATGTAGATAGAAACACAAAACTGAAAAAAGAAGTTAAAATATGTATAGAAATTCAGTGTGATGGGAGTAAATATTAACATTAATGGATGTTGGAACAGGGTCCCCTAGCTGCATTATATATATATATATATATATATATATATATATATATATATATATATATATATATATATATATATATATATATATATATATATATATATATATTATATATATATTGTGTGGTATTCTAGTGCAGGGGCTTTGGGGTGGGTCAAAGCCCCCAACGTATTGTAACAAGTCAAAGGGTAGACCTAGAGTCCGCAAACCACGGTTTGTGGACCACAGGATAGTGCAGGCTATGATAATATAAATAGATAGATAGTTTGAGTCTAAGACTAAGTAAGAAATATTGATGCTAAGTACAAACTATTGAGATCTGTTTTGGGTAGTATTGGGTAACTCCTGCTGGCTATGTGCGCAGAGATCCTCAGTCCTACTGTGTGTAGACCACGCTGGCTGTGTGCACGGCTTGTGACTTGGGTTTGTAACTTTGTTTTGTATGTTAATGAATGTGGAATATGTTGAAGTATCTCTATGTTGCCTAAACTAGCTGTGTTTACTATTGAAGTACCTCTGCATTATCTGAATTAGCTGCGATTGTGTCTGTGTTATATGAATTAGCTGCGATTGTGTTATTCTATGATGCTAATCACTGATGCGCACATGGATGCGAAGGTGTTGCTAAGATCTTATTAATAATAGTAGATTTGTTTATGTTTACATGTTGTCTATACTATTAAGGGCTTGGTAATAATATTTCTTCTGTGTGAACCTGATAGATATCAACATGATTGCCTTAATTACCCGCTTTCTCCCAGGGTGTGGAAACCTAGTTCCATCACCCACCCATACTACTTCGGGTGAGACCTTGGCCTGCAAAAGTAGGACATTTCCGAAAGGGCCAGTAGTTTAGGGGTTTGTTGGCAAACCTTAAATTCGAAACTAGGTCAGGACCCCTTAAGCCAACAAATGGTTCCGTTGCCTGGACCGAGAGAATTTTGAGAGAGAGATCAGGTAATGCCACGAGGCCATTAGCGACCTAAGAAATTGGAGCTCGAAGACTGGTTTGAAAAACAGATTCAGGAATTCTCCATAAAAGAGAATTGCAACACGAAGCTAACGGCTGAAAAGTGGAAGAAAAAATATATTTTCACAGAAGTATATGAATTTTTTTTTGTAACTTTCGCGCATGAGCTACAAGAGTGGCTAGCAAGGCTAGTAGAATTCCAGATATGTTGGAAGGATGATGAGTGATCCAGGTGGATATTGGTGGCCACCCGCCTATTCCACTTGGGCCCCCACCATTGTCTCTTTCAGTTTTTCAGTTTTGGCATAACTTACTATTTTTAGCAGTTTTTCGGGTCCTGAACTTCCGGAGCCGTTTTGAGGCCCTAAACGACATTTTTTGGTATGAAAATTAGTTGCGATTTTGATCATCAAAATCGTCACAAAAGTTGTAGTCCTCGGATAGAGCTTTCTAATGATGTATCATGTGCGTCAAACGGAGATAGTATGCCAAAGTTACGTCCCTGGGAAGTTGAAACACCAATTTACCCAAACGGGGCCCATAGTTTTGGCGCTTCATCTCCTAGGGTTAGGTTTTGGGATGTTTAGGGTTCTCCATTGTTTCTCAATAATAAATAGGCCCTCGAACCTCATTGTAACGCAGTTCAGAGGCCTGTAGCTGCCACATCTCTTCTCGGAGATAGCTACCAGTGCCCTAGCTAGTTTTATTTCCATTCTGTCTGTAAGCAAATTTCAGTTCTTTGATATTAATGAAATGAAGTGTTATTTCCGCTGCATCTCTGTATTTATGGTTATGTGTTTATTCTGTTGCGTTCCTGCATAAATCCGGATCAATGAGGTTATGTAGTGGAATCCAGAATTGATTCAACAATTGGAGAAGGCTGACAACACAATCACCCGGATTTTAGATCACTGGGTGGATAGTGTGATAGGAGGATTTGTAACAGAATTCATAGTCGATCAATTTGTATCCTACTCCGAAGCAGAGCAGAGGTTCTTCAAAGGATTCAGAGGTAAGTTCTTGTGAACATTGCCGCGACTGATTAAAATATTACTGTGAAAAAAAGGAATTTTGTGCAGCCACACCGAATGAATTACCTATGATCAAGGTGAGAGTACAACAAGAAGTGGTAAGTACTACAAAGTCAATCGAGAAGGGGATAGATCCATCTACAACCCCTTAAGAGAGCCATCTGCACACATAGGAACTATTCCTCCGGCTACACCATCATCGAATCAACATAAGGGCAAGAGCTCCCCTACCCCTCCGCCACTACCGGAAGAAGATATAGCCACACACATGAAGCTACCCACCTTCAAGGGTGTGGGGGATGAAGACATGGACCGATTTTGGTTCTTAGTAGAATCAATATGGACTACGCAGAATATTGCTAGTGATGATGTAAAAAGGGCACAACTATCCCTAGCCTTTGAAGGAAGGGCCTTGGATTGGTTCATGGAGTACGTGGGCCAGCATGTGGATCCATCAATACAAGAAATTAAGGATGCTTTAAAACAACAGTTTCAGAAGCCTAAGTCCTATGCTCAACTGGTGGTTGACTTGAAAGACTTTAAATAGGGACCCATTGAGTCTGTATGGGAGGCTGATCAATGGCTAAAGAAGGTTATCAGAGGTGGGGAATTTAAGTATGAGGATAGACAACACAGGGAATGGTTCATTGCCATTCTATTACCTCACCTGCACGGGCCTATGGGTCAGCAAGCGATTGATACACAAGAGAAATCCTTGGAGATTTCCATGAAGCTAGAAGTTGTGCCAAGAGACGATGCCCAATTTGGGGTACAATAGATCCATGGACAGCTGGAAGAAATGCACCTCGAAATCCAGAATTTGCAAAAGGAGCGAGGAAAAGAAGCTAGTCCAAACGTTTGGTGCATAAGATGTAGAGTGTTAGGCCACACCAAGGATTAGCGCCCTTTGCTGGTATACTACATGCAGGCTGGGGGGCCCAACCCATTGCGCCCTAAAGAGGCTGCGGGGCCAAGCACCCCCACGTTATGGTGCACTGACAGCCGCGTTGCCGGACTACATGATACCAACCATTGCCCCCGTCTTGGTGCCTATGTTCCAAAGTCGAAGCAAAAATGGTGCCGATTTTGCTAATTTGTGGGACATGACGAACACAACTTCCATACATATTAATTAATGATAGACAGAGGAAACCTGTATAGGGTAAATGATGACCCTTCATCGCCACTAGCCCCCTCGGGATGAGGAGGCTCCCCTGCCAGAGGATGGGAGTGGGGGGGGGGAAGAGGTGGAAGCGCAAGTCAGGGAAGAGGGCAATTGATTTTCTATAATTGTGGAGAAGTAGGGCACTTCACAAGGGACTTTCTGAACCCTGCACGAAAATATTGCAAATATTGCAGAAAATTGGATCATGTGATCAAAAATTGTCCGGTACTGATAGAAAAGATGCAAGAAAAAAAACAGACACCAACGCAGAATGTACAAAGGGTTAAGGCAGAACCACGTGACGAGGAACCCAATATTAATGTCATTACGCGCAGTGGCATGGCTACTTGAGGAGATAAGGAAAGAGTTGCGGCTGAACCCCTTATCCGAAAAGCCAGTATCAAAAAGGAAAGCTTGGATGTACAGAAGGAGAAAGAAACCTTCCTAGAAGCTCACAAAGACTTTACCAAAAATGAGGCATCTACCTCCAAGGCTCCAACAAACCTAAAAATAGATGAAGAAGTTAAACCATTCCTACAGGCATGTATGAAGTTGCTATGCAACCAGAAGGCAGTAGAAACTCTTCAAGAATTGATAGACAGCTGCACGGAAAGGACTGACTCTCCAACGGAAGTTAAAGATGTCCACAAAATTTATAGGGATGAGAAACACACTGGTCGAGAAATGTGGCTAACTACGCAGATTGGCGATTATGAAATGGACCAGATCATCCTTGATTTGGGATCTGATGTGAATTTCCTACCCAAACATACATGGCAGAGGATGGGAGAAGCCACGAACACCATTTTTTTTTTTTTTAAATAAAGGATCAACCTGTCGACACAACAGCCAGTGCCTAGCCCCTGGTTCACCTACGCATGGAGATTTTTCTTGGCCAAGGAGACCCGCGCAAGCACTTGTCCATGTGGATGGAGGTATGGGGCGACAGGACCTAGGACGAATGGGTCCATCTGTTTATTCATACCTTGGGACCAATCCCCACCGCATGGTATTTGGATGCAGAGCTACATCAGCGCACCTGCCATTGGGATACCATGAGGGACGATTTTGTGGGGACGTTCAGGTTGATAAGAAGAACAGAGGAATTAGATGAAGCCTTGCAAGACATAGATGCTATAGTATTTGATGAATCATGCCCTCGTGGAGAATATGCGGAACCAGCTTGGGATACGCAGATGCAAGATATTGCTAACTGTCGCAATCTATCAATGGAGGAGTGTGACGAAGACCTGCGAAATATCACTATCCTAGAGTCCGAGGGAGAACGAGCAGTTGATGGACCCCCACTGCAAGCCATCGATGTGACCAAGCCTCTTAAGTTAAGGGAAGTCAACATTGGAACAGAAGAACAACCTAATATGGCTAGAATTGGGGATTACTGGGATGATGTTGGGAAAGTCGTGGAACTTCTCACGGAGTACCAGGATCTATTTCCCATGAAATTTTCAGAACTCAAAGGTACCACAGGGGACCTGGGGGTCATGTGAATCAATTTAAAACTAGATGCACACCCTGTCAAGCAGCGACCTTACCGATTGAACCCCAAGTATAAGCAGAAATTCAAATAAGAAATCGACAAAATGCTAACCGTAGGTATCATCGAACCATTAGAACAGTCAGATTGGGTAAGCCCTGTGGTGGTCCAAGAGAAAAAGACTAAAAGAGAAACAAGAATCTGTGTCGACCTGCATAAGCTGAATGATGCTTGCGTACATGATCCCTTCCCTATGCCATTCTCTGATGAAATCCTCAACAGTGTGGGAGGGAAAGAAGCATACTCGTTCACTGACGGGTTTTCGGGCTACCATCAGATCATGATTGCACCTGAAGATCGCAACAAAATGACTTTCACCACAGAATGGGGATCCTTCCAGTACACCGTCATGCCCTTTGGGCTAAAAAATGCCCTTACTATCTTTTGACAAGTAGTGGTCACAGTATTCAAGGAGTTCATTCACAAGTTCCTGGAAGTATACTTTGATGATTGGAGAGTATTTGGATTGGTAAAGAAGCACGTCTCAAACCAACGCATGATGTTGGATGCCTGTAGAAAGCACCAGATTTCCCTAAATATTAAGAAGTGCATATTCCGTGTACCTTTCGAAATCTTGTTAGGCCACATAGTCTGTCGGCAAGGAATGATGGTTGACCCATCCAAGGTTGAAATTATCATAAATATAGTAGTCCCCACAACTGAGAAACAGCTGCGCTCCATCCTCGGGCACACGGGCTATTATAGGAAGTTTATTCAAGGGTATGCACTGATCAAGGCACCCATGGAAAAGCTGCTAAATAAGGACATATCGTTTTTTTGGGACGCGAAGTGTTAGAAGAGTTTTGAGCTACTCAAGGAAAAAATGGTCTCTGCACCTATCCTCATCTTTCCTGACAGGGAAAAGGTTTTCCATGACCATGTGTACGCTTCAGGGATCGCCCTAGGAGCTGTCCTTACGCAGCTCGGGGAGGGGGATATTGAGCACCTGGTTGCGTTTGCTAGTAGAAAACTCTCTAGCGCATAGCGTAAATACTCCACTACTGAACGCGAGGGGCTAGAAATGGTGTATGCCCTGCAAAAATACCGACATTATCTGCTGGGATGGCACTTCAAGATGTTCACAGATCACTCAGTGTTGAAGTACCTCGTCAATAAGCCTGTGTTGGGGGGGAATATTTGCCGATGGTTACTATTGTTTTAGGAATATGACTTTGAGATAATTGTGAAGCTGGGGAGATTAAATGCTAGACTAGACCACTTGTCCCGAATCAAGAGTGGTGAAGAACCAACCAACTTGGAGGAAGAATTGCCCGATGCGAAACTATTTTATATTAATCTAGTTGATGATCACTTTGCTGATATTTTTCAATTCTTAAATACAGGGATGACACCTGCAAAATATTCGGTACAACAAAAAAGAGAGCTGGTGACCCGCACAACTGACTTTACCATCATCGCGAGCCACCTATATAAGCTGGGAGTTGATGAAGTACTGCAAAGATACATACTGGAGCATGAAAGACAAGCCATTTTAGAAAAATCCCACGGAGGCGTAGCAGGAGGTCACTGCGCAGGAAAAGCGACGACGCAAAATATCTTAAGAGCTGGGCTGTGGTGGCCCACACTACATAGCGACTCTCACGAATATTGTAAATCTTGCAACACATTTCAACGGACAGGAAGACCGTCGCGCAGGGACGAAATTCCTCTACAACCATAGATGGCCCTACAGGCGTTCGATAAATGGACAATAGACTTCATTGGGCCCATCAACCCATAAGGTAAAAAGAGAGGTGCTCGCTACATCTTCACTGCGACTGATTATTTAACCAGATGGGCGGAATTGTAAGCTGTGAAGTATTGCACTGCAGATACCGTTGCGCACTTTATTTTTGAGCATATTTTAGCCAGGTTTGGCTGTTCGAAGATCTTGATGAGCGATAGAGGTACACATTTCATTAATGACACAATTCAAGCCTTGAATGAGGAGTTTCGAATCCGCCACGCAAAAGGTACCCCATATCACTTGCAGGAAAATGGAACGGTAGAAGCTTTTAATAAAATTATGGAATAGGTGCTTACCAAGGTCTGTAATGTTGATCAAAGTGACTGGGACGTGCACATCCCGTCAGTCCTTTGGGCCTGTCAGACCACGTGCAAGAAATTGACTAGGAAAATGCCATTTCAGATGGTTTATGGGAAGGAGGCCATTATGCCCATGGAGTTTATCATTCCTAGCCTACGCATTGTGGCCTTTAAAAACATGGTGGAGCCCGATATCATGGAGGAACTCTTAGCGTAGCTATTCGCCTTAGAGGAAGATCGATTCATTGCAAAATTTCATCAGCAAGTTCAAAAGGCTCGGGAAAAAGCCTGGCACAATAGGCACATCCGACATAAGTCATTTAATGAAGATGGGCTAGTATTATTATATGAAATCCAGTTTGCGTGCCACCCAGGGAAATTCCACCAACATTAGTTGGGACCTTACATCGTAACAAACATTATGAATGGTAGTGCAGTGAGATTGGCTAAGCTGCGCAGGGACCCCCTGCCAGGATACGTTAATGGTAGCCGTCTCAAACCATATCGGACCAAGTTGCCGCAGAACAAATGAGTATATGGCCAGAGTAGCTATATTAGGATAGATACGCACAGGTAAGAGGAAAAATGCAGGTAGACCCGTTACACGCGTAGGGGTCGACTGCAGCATGGAAAGGTGCGCTAGGCGCGCATGGGTAATCCGTAGCTGCGAAAACTAGCCGTTGGAATAGTAAAGCTGGGTAAAAAATCTAATTTTACCGTTGGAAGGAGTGGGTAGTAGGCAATTAATGCGGCGATTTATGAGTATTTTTTACCATTTCCTTGATGGTAAGTTTCATCCGACTGTTGTTCATTATCCCAAGCTATAAATGGAGGAGGGAAGATCAGAATTCGGTTCCGTCTATCCTGAAAGTATTGTGCCTTGAAAATTTCGGTCACTACGGTGCTCTGTTCATGTCTGGGCGTGCTACCCCCTCTGATAGAAGCAACCCCGAGTTCGTCTTCTGAGCAAGAATGACTGCGACCAATCCCACTGAGTCATTGCAGACCGTGGCCTCTACGGAGAGAGAATCCGATGATGTATTGGAGGTAACCCCTGAAGTCGAAGACGTCATGTCCACACCGACCAAAGGGAAGCAGGTGGAGAAAAAGAAGAGTAAGGGGAAAGGCCAAGAGCAGGGGCAGGGGAGGACTACGAAATGGGCTGGGGTGAAGCCACGCACATCCCCTCAGAACGTGCAATCCCCCTGAAAAGTGCCTAGGGCACGCTCACCTAACCCGGAAAAGTGACCTCTGTCTGCTTAGGAAGAAGATCTGCTCGCTGCTCCGCTAACTTGGTTACCGCCCTATGTTCGGCCTAGAATACCCTCAGTGTGCACACCCAAGAATCTTGATGTTGTGTGCTCCTATCTGCAAATACCGTTGATTCCAGATGAAGTCCCAATAATTGGAGAAGCATTTGGCAGACTCCCCTTAGTTAAGTTCGACGATCACGACCTTGCCAACCTAGAGGCCTTCCCAGAATTGGCACCTAAGATATATCTCGAAAGAATACTGGAGGATGATGTGCTAAAGGTAGTACCAATGCCGTGGGCGTGCGGGTTCGAAGGTTTAGGATTACCAAACTTGCTACAGATGCCTCACTTTGACCAACACAATATCACTGACTTAGTTGTGCGACATCTTCTAGCCTTGATCCATGACGACAGCTTGTGTGTCCAGGACCGCATTTCCATCGATGCCAGCCTAATTCACCACATTACTGGTCTCCCCATGGAGGGGCTGAATCCCATGGAGCACGTCTGCAAGGAGTATGAGCAACCGATCGCCGACAAGGTGCGAGAAGACTACCATGTTGAGCGAAACACAAGAGGGTTCTTTATCAACACTATTGTCGACCCTGGAGTGTGTATGGGTACCCTACTGCTGGCTTGCCTATGTAATTCAGCTTTCTGGCTGCTGCGAAAAGGGGGTCTGCTTTAACTGGTTGCAGTTCTTTTGCACCGAGTTTCAGGAAAACATGCATGAGGCCTAGGACCACGGGAGGGCATTCTGTTACTCTTGGCTATTGCTTCTAATTGCATTAGTCGCATGGGAAGTCCCTGAAGGATCGGTCCTCCCTGAGCTCGAACCAGGCATTTGTGAAGGGGCGCACTACGTAAACTTGTGGGATTCAAAGGATGTGAAGCATATTGAGGAAAATAAAGTCTTTTGGGTACTGTTTGAGGGCGCGCTCGCAGCTGCAATTCACTCCCGGCTACGCTTGTCATTGACGGTCTATGAAAAGTATAAGAGCATCACGACATTCCAGGTTATAATGCACAACGTGCAGATTCAGGGCCATAATGATCCCTCGTGGATGTCGCTGCCTTACATGGTCGTCGATGAGGACATCGACCGGCTCATCGCCACTTGGCTGCCGCACTTGAAATTGGGATTCAAATCGGATTTTTCTGTAACGACCGACACTCCTGGTACAAGCACAGCTCCAAAGATCACCACCCCACCTGATACTACCAAGAACTCAAAAGCCTGTGGCCCGGAAGGCTCCACCAGGACAGAGGATGCAATGTAGGGCATGGAGCAAGATTCGCAGTGGGACATGGCATTTGAGGGTCTGGATGCGCAGGGCGCTAGTTCCCCACGAGGCACAAAATGGAAAACTGAACCTCTCAAGGGATGACGAACAAAATGATGTGCTACGAGGCTCGGTAGTGAGATTGAGGTTACCTTAACCAAGGAATATTTGGAGAAAATTTCAGATGCAGTCACTCTTGCTTTAGAGGAAAAGCGGCTTGCCTTGGAAGAACAACATAAGGCCATAATCACCGCATTACATTCTGAGCTCCAAGCTCTTCAGCTCAAAGCCGATACCCTGCAAACGAGCATGGTCCAAGTGAGGCTGCCTCAAGTGACCAACACTGAATTTATCTCCACGACTGAGGGCTGCCTCTGCCCCTCGCCAGGCACAAAAATCACTCTAAGCCCACCCAAATTATGTACACAAATCCAGGCTTGCACGGAAGTACATATGGACTTGGCTTGGCTTTAGGGCAGGCTGCTGCAGGCTCTCCACACATCCCTCTTTGAGGAAATCTAGCACAGAGACCGACGGGTGCAGCAGCAGCTAAGTACAGTTGAGCAGACCATCGTAGAAAAGACTACCGAGGCATCCCAGACACAGGCTACGTGTATCCTTGTCGCCACACATCAGACCGAGTTGGAGTGTCTGATTAGCAGACTCTGCGCGGATGTGAATGAAGAAATTCCAGCCTCTGCCACGCCCCATGCCAAGATTGAGGGACTCGTCTTAGCTCTGAAAGCTTCTCGAACCAAGATCCAGAGTGTTAAGGCTGAGATGGAGCAACATATTGCTGTGTTGCAAGCTAAGTTGCAGCTGAAAACCCCTCCTGAGGTACGCGCCCAGAGAGTTGTGCTGGTCACAGAAGCCACAAACACCATTACAACAAAAATTGCTCAGGGCATCGAATTGCTTGAGACAGCTATGTAGCTGTGGTCTACGGTGTAGCGCGACCCTCTTCTGCACGAGTTTACCCAATAACCACGCCATAAAGAAGAAGAATTCGAGAAAATGGAGGCTACAATGCCCACTCTAATCCCAGCCCAATGCCTGGCCCATCTGTGAGCCATCCGTGCACTCAGATATGACCTGAAAGGGCTTCGCCACAAGAGTAAGGTTTTGAGTGACCACCTCAAGCCATGGGCTGATGAAGCCCTCAAGATATCTCAGGACTTGGATGTCGCAGTCAAACAACTTAATCAGACCCTGGAGAGTGTCACCATTGCCATTGAAGGCCCAACTTCACAAAAGTTGGTGGAAATTGTGCAGAACGTTGTCGCATAGAGTGAAGGAGTGTTGCCCCCTCTAGTCGATGCAATCAAGCAGCTCCAGACAAAGATGCAAACCCCACGGCTGTTGTGACTCGAGACGAGTCACAAGATTGTGTTGGGGTCCTATTGGAATGGTGTCCCCTCGCTATGTTTTTGATATATATATTTTTTGTAGTAATTAGTCTAGCGCAGGGGCTTTGGGGCAAGTCAAAGCCCCCAATGTATTGTAACGGGTCAAAGGGTAGACCTAGAGTCCGCAAACCACGGTTTGTGGACCACAGGATAGCGTAGGCTATGATAATTTAAATAGATAGATAGTTTGAGTCTAATACTAAGTAAGAAAGATTGATTCAAAGTAAGAACTATTGAGATCTGTTTTGGGTAGTATTGGGTAAGGACTCCTGCTTACTGTGTGCACGGAGATCCTCAGTCCTGCTGTGTGCGGACCTCACTGGCTATGTGCACGGGTTGTGACTTGAGTTTGTAACTTGGTTTTGGATGTTAATGAATGTGGAATCTGTTGAAGTATCTCTATGTTACCTGAAATAGCTGTGTTTACTATTGAAGTACCTCTGCGTTATCTGAATTAGCTGCAATTGTGTCTATGTTATATGAATTAGTTGCGAAAATGTTATTCTGTGATGATAATTATTGATGCGCAAGTGGATGCGAAGGTGTTGCAAATATATGCTTAATAATAGTAGCTTTTTTTATGTTTACATGTTGTCTATACTGTTAAGGGCTCATTAATAATATTGCTTCTGTACGAACCTGATAGATATCAACATGACTGCTTTAATTACCCGCTTTCTCCCAAGGTGCGGAAACATGGTTCCAGCACCCACCCATACTACTTCGGGTGAGAACTTGGCCTGCGAAAGTAGGTCATTACCGAAAGGGCCAGTAGTATAGGGGTTTATTGGAAAACCTTAAATCTGAACCTGGGTCAGGACCCCTTAATCCAACAATGGAAAGCAAGCATATGGAGCCCTTAATTTTGTTCAGGTTTTTGCAGGAGAAGTAACAATTGCTATGCAACCTTTCTTGTTTCTGTGAGTACACACAAACCCTTGGGGTTGGGTGAGATGATGGGCCGAATATTAAGGATTTTTCACTGTCACAATGCCCTTTTTACTCCATTTTCACTTCCTTTGAACCCCTCATTTTGCATCTCTATAACCCTTTTTGTATACAATTATGGATGATCATGTTGAATTAGACATATTTTCTAAGGTTATGAGATAAGTTCATAATTTATGCCATGTTTCTAGGTTTAAACATGTTATTAAACCTCAATAATTGTTTAAGTGTTACTAATGAATGTATACAGGCCTTGCAACCCCATTTTTTAAGTGTTACTAATGAAAGTATGCAAGTCCTGCAACCCATTTCAAGATCCTGCAACAGGGGTAAGTAAGCGTGTACGTGCCCTCTCAAATGAGAATTCACCACATGGGATTGTGAAATAATGTTTTTTAGACACTTTGTCATCGTCCTGATGCAAAGTAGGTTAAGGATGGCACACTAGATGGTGTTATATTTGGCTATTCGTGAACTATGATCCATATATGGGGATCTCATCTCTCAACTTCCACCTAGACTGATTTAACATGATCTATCTTTAGGTAGTCGCGATCATCTGCTTGGACTAGAATAAAAATTTGTTGATGTTCTTGTTTCTTGTTGGTTTCACATTATAACAAAGCATGCCTCTCTTTTAGTTATTATTTGTACTTTTTTTATTATTATATAAGCTAAACCCAAACCTTGGGCTAGGTTAGTAGGACTATTATCTTGTTGTATTACTACTTTACGTTTGTATACCACTCCAGGTTGTTGGGTCTTTAGATATATTGTTCATGTAAAGACTCTTGATCATTTTAATGGAAGGGTTTCTTTCCAGTTTATGCACCTACTCTATGTAAGCTCTTAATAGTGTGATTTATCTCTTAAAGGATTTATGTAGAGAACCAACCAATACTGTTGGGGAATTTAGGCGTCATAGTAAAACAATTCATTCACTCAATACTTAAATATCAATGAGGGCGCATATTTTATTTCAAGGTTATCATGAAAAATATATGCAAGAAGCAATTCCTATCGTGAATTTAACTATCTCCTATTATGAAATCTCAACAAGAACACAACCCTCTCAGATAATCAAAGATCAGATAGTGGTTGTAACTTAAATAACACCTTGATTGAAATGGAAACACTCATGCACAAATCTGGAATTAAAATCACATTGTTGAAACCACACTTACATGAAATACAAAGCTTTCTCACACAATGTTGGAATTAAAATCACAGTATCACTACAATATAACAAGAAATAACGCCGAAATTTAGTGTTTTTTAGTTCACAAATTAAACACCTTTCCCAAGGAAAAAATGGGCGCAACTAAGTGTGTTTATCATACCGCTAGATGTGGCGCCGTAAATTGCTCCCGAATAACATCATAATTAACGCTAGAAAAATAATGACATAAATAACGCTCAAAATATTTCCTGGTGTTGCACTGGAAGATGCACCTGAAATAACGTTGTAAGTAGTACTAGGAATAACACTGTAAATAGCACCTAGAATAGCGCCATAAAGAGCGCCCAAAATCTTTCCTATAGTTGTGCCAGAAATAACACCATAAGTAATACAATGAATAATGCCGTAAATAGTGCCATTTTAGCATCAGAAATAACGCTAGGATTTGATTCCAATTTGTCTCCTAGTTTGGCTTCCAGTTTAGCGTCTAATTTTTCTTCTCGTTTTGCTTCCATTTTTGCTTCTAGTGTGACTTCCAATTTTTCTTCCAAGTATCGGAAATAGTGCCAGATTTAGTGCCAGGAGATACGTTTAGTTTGGCTTCTAGTTTTTATTCTAGTGTGGCTTCCAATTTTGCTTCCGTTGTTGCTTTCAAAAAATGATTATTGTTTTTCATATAGTTAAATTAATATGTTTTATTTCAATTTAATTAGTTAAACATATAATGTCTCTTAAATAAGTTATATGATTATACATCATATGAATGCATTTGAAACATTTTAGAGGATAACATTTATAAATATTTTTTAAGGAAAAAAACATCTATACAAATTAACAACATCATTATCCTTATTGAATCTCCATGAAAATAAAATCTACAACATCCAATATATATAAAATAAAAAGATAATTATTGTAACATGATCATCATCTATAATTAAAACAATTGAGTTAAATATCTATAATTTAAGTGAATTTGAAAACATCTATCATGAGCAGTAAATCAAAACCATCATACGTAATAAATATGCATCCAAATCATCAAGCATTTTCAACATACAAAAATTGAAAGGAATCCTCCAATTAGGTGTCTTTGGTGGCTCTCTCATTACGATTAAAAAAATGTATCAAATTGAATCGTTGCATGGACGCAAATACAATACCAAATATACAAAGAATCTAATTGATCATGGATAAATTTGAAATTTTGGGGTTCTATTATATCAAAAGAGAGAAGAACACTTTGGCGAATGATCAAGCCAACAAAGGCATCAATTTGGTTCAAGGCGAGTTAATGGAGGAGGGCGACAGAACAACTGTATGTCACCTACTGTGATTTCTCATAACTCGAGGATCTCGAGATGCTTAAGGGTAATTAACGAGGATAATTTGACTAACAGGTTGCATAAATTTGGTAGTCATTTCACAATAGAAAGGCTCGTCGGTGATCTCTCCATCAGAATGATGGGCCAGTCATCCAATAAATGGTTAAACACGAGGATTAATGCTAAGCATGTGGATAGGTGATATGTCATTAGCAAATAATTAAGGATTAGTAGTGAAGGATTTGATATATCTGTGGCCTTGGAAGAAAGCCTTAGTTCGAATGTGTGTTTATGGTCTAGACCAAGAAGCAATGAATTCACAATTTTTTGCAGGGTGTTGAATGAATGCAAACAACATTAAACTCAAAGGGACTCCCCCTGCCATCATTTTGGAGTTAATTCTGGATATAAGAGGATTGTTGTGCAAAATTCACGCACAGTGGCTCTCCAAACGTCCTTTCCGAGCCGAAGAGATGGCCTCCTCGTCAAGAAATGGCACTGGTGTCTCCCTAGATGAGATTGATCGGGCGTTCAAGAAGGAAATCAAGGAGATGATCTCCATGATAGGTGGAAAAATAATTTTTGAGGATCACTCTCATTTTAGCCTGGTAACGAGTCAGTTGGAAGGTATGAAAAAAGATTTTGAAATTCTGCAGGCGACAGTGGAGGCAATCATATCCAAGATAGAAAATATTGATTGCAAGGTGGAGAAATTTGAGGTCAAGGTGGAGACTGCAGTTGTTTCAGTGTTAAAATATATATTTGAACTAAGTGACAACAATGAATAAGATATGGTGATTGGTGAGGGAGGGGATCTCCCTCTGGTTTTGTCATCTTCCGGATGCAAAGTAGGTCAAGGATGGCACACTAGATGGTGTTATATTTGGTTGTTCTTGAACTATGATCCATATATGGGGATCTCATCTCTCACCTTCCACCTAAACTGATTTAACATGATCTATCTTTAGGTAGTCGCGATCATCTGCTTGGACTAGAATAAAAATTTGTTGATGTTCTTGTTTCTTGTTGGTTTTGCACTATAACGAAGCATGCCTCTCTTTTAGTTATTATTTGTATTTTTTTTATTATTATATAAGCTAAACCCAAACCTTGGGCTAGGTTAGCAGGACTATTATCTTGTTGTATTATTGCTTTACGTTTGTATACCGCTTCAGGTTGTTGGGTCTTTAGATATATTGTTCATGTAAAGACTCTTGATCATTTTAATGGAAGGTTGCTTGCCAGTTTATGCACCTACTCTATGTAAGCTCTTAATAGTGTGATTTAGCTCTTAAAGGATTTATGTAGAGAACCAACTAATACTATTGGGGAATTTAGGCATCATATTAAAACAATAAATTCACTCAATACTTAATTATCAACGAGGGCGCATCTTTTATTTCAAGGTTATCATGAAAAATATATGTAGGAAGCAATTCCTATCGTGACTTTAACTATCTCCTATTATGCAATCTCAACAAGAACACAACCCTCTTAGATAATCAAAGATCAGATAGTGGCTGTAACTTAAATAACACCTTGATTGAAATGGAAACACTCACTCACAAATCTGGAATTAAAATAAAATTGTTGAAACCACACTTGTATGAAAGACAAAACTTTCTCACACAATGTTGGAATTAAAATCACACTATCACTACAATAGAACAAGAAAATAACACCTAAAATAACTCCGAAATTTAGCGTTTTTTAGTTCACAAATTAAACACCTTTCCCAAAGAAAAAATGGGCGCAACCAAGTGTGTTTATCATACCGCTAGATTTGGCACCGTTAATTGCTCCCGAATAACATCATAATTAACGCTAGAAAAATATTGACATAAATAACGCTCAAAATATTTCTTGGTGTTTCACTGGAAGATGCACAAGAAATAACGTTTTAAGTAGTACTAGGAATAACATTGTAAATAGCGCCTAGAATATCACCATAAAGAGCGCCCAAAATCTTTCCTATAGTTGTGCCAGAAATAACACCATAAGTAATACAAGGAATAATGTCGTAAATAGTGCTATTTTAGCATCAGAAATAATGCTAGGATTTGATTCCAATTTGTCTCCTAGTTTGGCTTCCAGTTTAGTGTTTAATTTTTCTTCTCGTTTTGTTTCCATTTTTGCTTCTAGTGTGACTTCAAATTTTGCTTCCAAGTATCGGAAATAGTGCTAGATTTAGTGCTAGGAGATATGTTCAGTTTGGCTTCTAATTTGGCTTCCAGTTTTTCTTCTAGTGTGGCTTCCAATTTTGCTTCCATTGTTGCTTTCAAAAAATGATTATTGTTTTTCATATAGTTAAATTCATATGTTTTATTTCAATTTAATTAGTTAAATATATAATGTCTCTTAAATAAGTTATATGATTATAAATCATATGAATGCATTTGAAACATTTTAGAGGCTAACATTTATAAATATTTTTTAAGGAAAAAAACATCTATACAAATTAACAACATCATTATCCTTATTGAATCTCCATGAAAATAAAATCTACATCCAATATATATATAATAAAAAGATAATTATTGTAACATGATCATCATCTATAATTAAAACAATTGAGTTAAATATCTATAATTTAAGTGAATTTGAAAACATCCATCATGAGCAGTAAATCAAAACCATCATACGTAATAAATATGCATCCAAATCATCAAGAATTTTTAGCATACAAAAATTGAAAGGAATCCTCCAATTAAGTGTCTTTGGTGGCTCTCTCATTACGATTAAAAAAATTTATTAAATTGAATCGTTGCATGGACACAAATACAATACCAAATATACAAAGAATCTAAGTGATCATGAATAAATTTGAAATTTTGGGGTTCTATTATATCAAAAGAGAGAAGAACACTTTGGCGAATGATCAAGCCAACAAAGGCATCAATTTGGTTCAAGGCGAGTTAATGGAGGAGGGCGATAGAACAACTGTATGTCACCTACTGTGATTTCTCATAACTCAAGGATCTCAAGATGCTTAAGGGTAATTAATGAGGATAATTTGACTAACAGGTTGCATAAATTTGGTAGTCATTTCACAATAAAAAAGCTCGTCGGTGATCTCTCCATCAGAATGATGGGCCACTCATCCAATAAATGGTTAAACGTGAGGATTAATGCTAAGCATGTGGATAGGTGATATGTCATTAGCAAAGAATTAAGGATTAGTAGTGAAGGATTTGATATTTCTGTGGCCTTGGAAGAACGCATTAGTTCGACTGTGTGTTTATGGTCTAGACCAAGAAGCAATGAATTCACAATTTTTTGCAGGGTGTTGAATGAATGCAAACAACATTAAACTCGAAGGGACTCCCCCTGCCATCATTTTGGAGTTAATTCTGGATATAAGAGGATGGTTGTGCAAAATTCACGCACAGTGGTTCTCTAAACATTCTTTCTGAGCCGAAGAGATGGCCTCCTCGTCAGGAAATGGCACTGGTGTCTCCCTAGATGAGATTGATTGGGCGTTCAAGAAGGAAATCAAGGAGATGATCTCCATGATAGGTGGAAAAATAATTTCTGAGGATCAATCTCATTTTAGCCTGGTAACGGGTCAGTTGGAAGGTATGAAAAAAGATGTTGAAATTCTGCAGGCGACAGTGGAGGCAATCATATCCAAGATAGAAAATATTGATTACAAGGTGGAGAAATTTGAGGTCAAGGTGGAGACTACAGCTGTTTCAGTGTTAAAATAAATATTTGAACTAAGTGGCAACAGTGAATAAGATATGGTGATTGGTGAGGGAGGGGCTCTCCCTCTGGTTTTTCTCGAGCAACATGAGTTGTTGTAGGAGCAGGGGAAACAAGGAGCAACAGAACCATTCCAGCAGGAGGAAGTGGATAAAACTGCTATGGAGGAACTAAGATAGAACAATGTGGAGGGAACGAGGTAGTTAATTTCATAGTAACAGGTAGATTGTGTAATGTGGGTATGTAAGTATTAATGGGGTGTTTTGGAGAAAATACAATAATGTTAAATTATGAAGATGTTCTATGCTTAGATGCAAATATACTTTGACCTTCTAGGGCATAATGAAAGTAAGATGTAGATAGAACATACCAATAGATCGAGGGAAGACAAGCCAAAATCAGAGATAAATAATGGTGGCGTTACGGTGATCAACACGATGCTTCAACCAACAAAGTCTTCATAAGGTCAGCTTCCCACATGTGTCACACAAACCCCAAGACGTCTCATCAAGAATACTCCACTAAGACGTTGCACCAAGAAGCCCTAAACACAGAACCAAGATCATGCTCCATCACCATCCAAGAGAGAAGAAAAATGCCTTCACAAAATTGCGTGGCTAATGAAATCCAAGTCTCTCCAATATATAGGCATCATTGGGGGTGTGTGACACATCTCTTATGCATGTGGGATAAAAAAGGGTGACCTTGCACATGTGGAATAAATTCAAAATACATGTTCTGCTCATCTGATAAAGATGATCTTTAGATCGATCTTGCATATCTCCAAAAGAGGAACCCAATAAAAATATTGGCATTGTCATTTGAGCATCACATCATGGAGTTTTTACCTAGTTTTCCAAAATTAACACTCCCTCTCAACTAGGGAGAACTCTATCCACTAGTGTCATCCAAACATCGTGCGTCATCCCACTGTAACTTTCTTTGTTGGCTTCTTTATTTCAGAACCGAAGTGGATCAGTCACCAAGACATCATTCCTGACTGATAGATTCAGCCCAAAGGTCCAAAACCTCTATAGGACTCACAAAGAGTCTCATACTAACCCAGAGTTGGTTTACCTGACCCAAAGTCAGTTGGAGGTCTGAAACCTCACTAGGACTCAAGAGAGTCATATACTAACCCGAAGTTAGTTTCATTGACCCTAAGTTAGTTGGAATTCTGAAACCTCACTAGGACTCAAGAGAGTCATATACTAACCCGAATTTAGTTTCACTGACCTGAAGTTAGTTGGAGGTCCGAAACCTCACTAGGACTCAAGAGAGTCATATACTAACTCGAAGTTAGTTTCATTGACCCGAAGTCAGTTGGAGGTCTGAAACCTCACTATACTTGATCCCAGATCAAGTGGTTGGACCGTGTCATCCTAGACATAGAGAGTACAACAATATTCAATGCATCCATCGGTCTTGCTATGATCTCTATTCACATTTCCCACTGCATTGGCCAAATGAGAGGTACTTCCCATGAGTCCGAAACTCCATGGGTAGGATGCATATGGGGCACGGATCAGAGAGAGGTAAATCAACTCAATATCATCACGGTGGGGTGGAAGCACACCAACTAGGTTCGACAAGCCTAACCCTATGGTTGCTTATAGCACCAAGAAGCTATCCCCAAAGCCCCCCTGGAGCTCCTAGAGCTTATCGTACAACATGAGCCTCCAAATAGGGTCGTTCCACAATTACAAGATTCTCACGGAAGGTTTAGGAACATGACCTTCCCCAAGGGCTTGGTGAGAATATCCGTGACCTGCTCATCAGTTCCTATATGATCGAGCCTTACGGCGCCTCACTGTACCATATCCCAGATAAGTGGTATCAGATATAAACATGTTTGGATCAATTGTGGAAGACGAGATTCTCTGAAAAACGAATCCCCCTCTGATAACGGTGGCATATAACACATGCTCAAACAACTCATTGAAGATATTTCACAACCAAGTGACTTCACAATGGTCCATACTTGTTGCAGTGTATTCAGCCTCAGTGGTGGTTAAGGATACCAACTTTTGTTTCCTGCCCAAAGAATATCTACATGTGAAGCAACATCCAGATGTGCTCTTGTGATCCACCACACTACAAACCCAAACAACATCAGAATATCCAAGGAGTGTCATGCTCCCGGCAGTATATCTCAACCCATGGTCTATCGTGCCCCAAGGATATCTCAAGAGTTTCTAGGCACCAACCTAGTGAATGTTATGAGGATCAACCATGTGTTGACTCAAAGTGTTCACTGCACAACATACATCCAGACGGATGTTCCCTAAGAACATCAGGGCCCCTACGAGTTGACGATACTCATTAGGATTTACTAGCACAGGCCCAACAGCTTGATAATATATGTTCCTTGAGAGAGGAAAATCTTGCCAGGTCTCTACCAGACCTCCAAGCCTAGGAAGTAATGCCTCAGTCCTAGGTCCTTCATCTTGAACTCAGAAGCAAGCTCCCTCTTACACTAATGAATGACAGGGTCAACACCTGTCAAGAAGAGATCGTCCACATAGAGTACCAAAATGAGAGGCTTTTCTTTATTAACCTTGAAGTAAAGGTTCAGATCAACATTACTTTGATTGAAGCCCAACTTCATCAAGTAGCTATCTATCCTCTCATACCAAGCCCTAGGGGCTTGCTTCAACCCATAGAGGGCTTTCTTCAACCTGCATACATGGGTGTCTCTATCCTGGACTTCGAACCCCAGAGGTTGCTCCACATACATATCTTCCTTTATCGAACCATGCAGAAAACAGTCTTCACATCCATCTGATGTAGACTCTATCCTTGCATAGTAGTGAGGGAAATAATAGATCAAATGGTAGTATATCGGATCACAGGTGCAAGTATATCATCATAGTCTACGACTTTCTTTAGAGAGAAGTCTTGGGCAACAAATATTTCCTTGTACTTTTCAACACTCCCATTAGATACCAAGATTGATCTTATAGAGCCATTTTTCAGAGAGAAGTCTTGGGCATTGTCCTCCAGTCTCGGGATCACATCCCAGACATCATTTTTCATAATGGACTCGTACTCTTCGAGCATAACATCCTTCCAAACTTGATGCTTTACGACATCTTCAAATGATCCAAGCTCAAATTGTACAATTGTACTCATGGCTTCTAGATACCCTTCGTATCTATTCAGCTTCTTGCTTTCATGGAATATCACCCCCCGGGGCCATATGCCATCATACATCTATCATACATCTTGACAGGTATCATAAATTGTCATATCACTAATTACAGTGTTGCCATAATATTATCATATACATCACTATCATATTCATCACTGTCATACTGCCATACAGTACTGAAGATGTCAAACTTCATGGTTATATATATGCCTCTGAAGATACCACAGATCAAGTTCATATAGACTCTGCCATATGTAGTGAGGTCATATATACTTTGCCACATGTCACTGTTCTAAGGCTCATCGACCAACCATTGATGTTATCCTTAGATTTCTTTAAATAGTATTCAAAGATAAACATATTTTAACAAACTTTCCATGTAAGAATCAATTTTACATACCTCTTCTTTTGTCTGCCTTCTTATAGTAGTTTTTCAAAGCATTGTAAATATCATCTCAATAAGTCTGCCTTCAAACAATAGAGCTGATTCAACATCATTGGTCACGGGATTCGAACAAGGGTTTCAACATAGTGATCACTTTGTCCTATTCAACATTCAAGGACAGACTTTCCCAAAACAAATTCCAAGAATCTGCCTTTCTCTTGGATCAGAAAATACCACAGAGTTAAGCGCAATTTTATTGAGGCTCTGTGACCCTATCACAGAGAATATATCAGAATCTAGGACAGAGCTGTGTATGCTTAGAAGGAGCCCTACCTAGGGCTCAGAATATCTCAAAAACAACTTCCTCAAATATGCTCCAGACATTGTCCCCTCCTGATGAATAAACTTAACCACATGCACAAGACAATATTATGATAACAAGGTATGAGTAAACTCATCCTATGATGGCAAAAATACAGACTTAAGCACACCCAAATATGATCCACAGTGAGGAAATACGCTCAACAACTGTCTATGAGAGACTTCGATTAATGCAACTTGAACCTTCAAAAAAAATTCTCCAGAAATGATAATGTGATGCTTTATCCCTCTTCCACAAAAAAACGAGCCTGAGATAGCCTAAATGTGGCAACTTCAACCCCAGAAAAGATATAATGCCCATATTTAAGGAAACAACCCAAGGTGAGGCTATCTTGTGTCTGGAATATGCACCGGTATACTAGAAACCTGTACTGAAAAGTGAGCTTTGATATCCTTGATTTTTGAGATGCTTATTTCTCTACCACTATCTCAAATGTATTGTTGACTGCTACAGGAGTGACCCCGAAAATTTGAGCAGACTGCAGCCTAGAAATGCATGCAACCTTTCCCTCAGCTTCTGCCACAAAATTCCTCCAATCTGATCTCTGTTTCTAAATTAAAATTTGTGCAAAACAGCTCAGTTTCAAAAATGGATGTCTGGGCAGGGATAGCCATCAAGTATGGAGTTGAGTTTTCAGATATAAAATAGATGAATGGATTGATGACAGATTTTCAAATTTTTTCTCACAAGACTTTGCACATACCACTTCCAGGAAGGCACCTACCTTCAACTTCTTTGTCAAATAGCCCCAAAAAACCCAGTTATCAAGTTTATTTTAAGCAGAGAATAAACTATAGAGAGTCATCTTCCGCTAGTCATATCTATAGAGTCTGAAGTAGATTACAATTAATCAAGTCTCTTTAGGCTATTCCGAGACAAAGAGAGAAATTCATTAAATATCCTGAGCTATTCTGAGTTTTATCTGTAATTCAGCCACTCAAAAAAACTCCGGTTGTCTCCTACAGTTTCATGCTACCTTTCTGTAGCAATCTGTGGCTTACAGTAGAGAAGTCCCACCCGAGAGTATGCCCAAAACATCATCAAATAGCCCTTACCAAATGTGGCTTCCTCTATGCTCAAACTCAGACCTAAAATAAATGAGCCTAGACTTTCTCCAAACCAATCTCGGCCTCTAGCTCACAACAATTCGGATCTCAAAGTGATCTTGAGACAGACCTCCATAAACGGGTTTCTTCTGCATTTGTGACAACCTTAGTTAGGGCACGCCACACGACTCTCAATCTCCATGTAGTTCAGTACACAAGCCTTTATAGGCTGCGGTCCACTTTAAGAGAGGCCCTCCATGCATTCGTTGCCCTTCAATGATGTTTTCCACCTAGAATGCAACTCTTAAAGGGTTCCAACTACTAGCTATGGCCCGCGGCCTAGCCCAGCAGTGGACTGTACCTATGGTCCCTTCCAAATAGTCCGCAATTCTGTCTAAAATAGTAGTAACACACTCCTTTAAGTTGCACCCTTTCTGACCTGCAAACACACCTAAGAACAACCCTTTACCATGCCTCGAACAATCCTTTTTTTCACACTGTTACCTACAACACTTAGAAAAGCCACGCTACCCTTGTTGGCTCTTCCACGCTGAAGGTTAGGGCACAAAACAACCCAAAAACAGCCCACGCTATCACTTGCTGTGGTGGTATGGACAGCGGCCTACCACTGAAAACAATCCTTATCTCCCTTATGGGATTTGTCTTCTCCTTAGTTCTGATACCATGTTAAATTCCGAAGATGTTTTATGCTTAGATGCAAATATACTTTGACCTTCTAGGGCACAATGAAAGTAAGATGCAAATAGAACATACCAATAGATCGACAAAAGACAAGCTAAAAACATAGATAAAGGATGGTGGCGTTATGGCTATCAGCAAGATGCTTCAACCAACAAAGTCTTCATAAGGCCAACTTACCACATGTCTCACACAAGCCCCAAGACGTATCATAAAAAATACTCCACCATGGTGCTGCACCAAGAAGCCCTAAACACATAACCAAGAACACTGCTCCATCACCATCCAAGAGAGAAGAAAAATGCCTTCAAAAAATTGTCTGTCTAATGAACTCCAAGTCTCTCCAATATATAGGCATCATTGAGGGTGTGTGACACATCTCTTATGCATGTGGGATAAAACAGGCTGACCTTGCACATGTGGAATAAATTCAAAATACATGTTCTGCTCATCCGATCAAGATGATATTTAGATTGATTTTGCACCTCTCCGAAAGAGGAACCCAATAAAAATATTGGCATAGTCATCTAAGCATCACATCATGGATTTTGGACCTAGTTGTCCAAAATTAACAAAGAAGAATGACATAGTAAATCTGGAAAAAAAAAAATTATTGCATACCCAAAGATACTAGTCAAAGAAATTTTGGATGACTCTAGAAATTTTGATACTTTTGAATGTAAAGGCACTGTCCAAATTCAAGTTTGATTAATAGAAATACACCTATTCCTTAAAAAAAAAAAAATGAGAAAATGATGCATGTCCAACAGTCAACACAAGTCAAAATGATACATCATGTACAAATGATATAAATAAAATTTATGAATTATGTAAGACAAAATGATACAAGTCAATATGATATGTCATATCCAAATGATATAAGTCGAATGATACATGTCAAAAAGATACAACTCAATAATATGGTACAAGAGGCAATGAAAATGATACATATGGTAGTGTTGTTGGCCACAACCCTCGTTTAATGTCCTTACTTGCATTAGGTTTTGGTTTGTTTGTTTTTCTTTGACCCTCCATTTTGGAAAAATCCCTTCTTTATTGACCTTATTGCCGGGCTTTGGAGCTTTTGACTATTTGAGATTCGACTGTGCATTGGGATGATCTTCATTATGGCCATTGCGATGAATTGTGTGATGCTTGTTGGTTTTTTATCTTCCCTTTACCATCCTTCACATTTATGATGCCATTCCCTTAACAGTCATGATAAGGTGATGTACCGCCTTCAGTTACCACATCACCCTAAATATTACATTAGATCGTATTGGTTATTTGTCTTATGTTTTTAGTTCACACCTGCAATAAAAAAGAATAAATCATCTATTAAAAACATTGTAAATAAAATTTAATTGTAACATCATAATTTTCATTGTAAGTTACCTTTAAAATATATAAATAAAATAAAATTATTACACATAAAATAAATACATTCCAAATCTTAACCAAATATTTGTATATTATAGATATATATTACATAATATATATAGAATCAATTTTAAAAGTTATATTATAGATATTAATATTGTAAATAATTGTAAATATTCCATTATATGTATTATATTAAAACAACAAGCACAACATACACTAATAAAATTTTCATTAAAAATTGTGCATTGGGTATTATCTATATATTAAAAAATTGCAAACACGTTATAAAAAGCAATACATGTTGTATTATATTATTAAACACCCCATTTTATATTACGATCATGTATATAAAACAGTTAGTAGTCTAATTTTACTTTAGAGGCAAATATGGTGTAAGTGTATAACCCAACGTGAAATTGAAGATTACTCTTTTCTTGAGGGCTCAAAGCGTTTGTAAATGAATTAAACCAACACGAGAATAAGCATATCTTCACATTAAAAGTAACACTTTTTTTGGGTGTGATGGCATTCTCTTCTGGCCGTGTGATGTCAATTAAATAGTAATAGTTGACAATAGAATGATACGCCACGTTAAATTTCCACATTGCATGCAATAGAAAATGAGGTCATGCAAGGTCACACGTAAAGCAACCCTTAAAAACAACACTTATTTTGCACTTATCTTTGTCCAATAATCATCTACTTCGAAAAACAAAGAACAATTATGCTGAATTTGAAAAACAAAATTTCAGATTCATTTGGATTCGGCATCTAAATTTCAAGATTTATGTCCATTTTCAACGCTAATCACCTCAAAACAAATACGACAATATATAAAAGGTCAAATAGCACGGTTTTTCCTTTACCGTCGCAACTACCAATTGTGATATTCACCATGACACTATGTGTCAACACTACAGAAGATCTTGATGGCACACCGAACTTATCTCGACGCGACTCACGTTTTGCACTTAGTGACGTGACTCACTGGGCTCCTTTCTTTCCGTCATCCTTTTTGTTTACATCCCATCTCACTGTCGTTTACATAATATTCCGTCATTAATATTTTGCACGGTGACCATCTCACCTCGCATCAGTCTCTCGAGACGTTGTCCCGCTCATTTGGCATTTGAAATCCTGTCTATTTGAAATTTGAAAATCGTACATAACGCCTTCCATGGATATGAAATTGTAATGGAGTAAACTAACCATTTGACGGAAAGGCTTTTGGGTTTTGCGCCTTTGGCGACCAGAGAGGCTTTTTTGGCAAACACTAGTCCCACAGCCCCTTCTTTGTCCTCGTCCCACAATGTTACCGTCTGAAGGTTGCCATTATAATTTTCATCGTTGTTTTTGTTTCTCGTTTCCCCTCACCTACACACGGGGGCAACCAAGAATGCACAAATTTCCCGCGTTCCTTTGAATTTCCCTGCATTACAGACCCCTGAGCCGGATGAACACGAACCTGCAAACCTTTCGACGAGAGGACGCTCGCCCAGGTGCCATGAACTATCTTCCAATCAATCGAGCTTACTCCCTTGTAAAGCTTCTGTAATTGAGAAAACAGGTCCTTCCCTATTACTCACTCGACGGAAAACCGCTCTGTTTTTTTAAGTGAATGTATATTTTTTTTAACTGAGAATGTCTGTGTTTTTTTTAAGTGAGAATTCTCGATTAACATTACATTCTTATACCCATTTAATTTTTTTACCACAACTAGAACACAATTTTGCAACCCAATTTATTCAGACCATTTTATAAGTGAGCACAGGTCAACTTGTTGGACAACCATTGTGCCAATTCGCTGGTAAACCGTTGCGGAAACTTGCTAGTTAATTGTTGCAGCAACTCATTAGGTCAGAAAAATGGTAAAGCAAGTCAAATGGGAGTCAATAATTGCCCTTCTGGTGCAAAACGCTAAAGAAAAGCTCATCTTCTCTAGGTCGGATTTAGATTGTTCTCTTGTACAAGGAAAACACATGGACTCCTTTGATCGGATTGCAAAAATCCCTTTAACTAGAGTTGGAGACTTTATTAGAGGAGAGGAAATGAATCCAGATGCTCCATGTTCTTTCACCCGTGTACAAAATAAATGCCTAGGCTCAAGGCCTACTGCGTCCTTGCTATATGAAGTGTAATTTTTTTAAAGATCCATTGTATAGATGTTGGTATTAATAGTTCTCCATTACTTTTCATGGATTCATATGTATTGAGTTTTCAATCTTTTTTATGTAGCTATGCTTGTTCATATGGCTCTGATGACAGAAGGGGACAAGATGAAATGAAGTGAAGATACTCATTTGTGAAAAAGAGGGGATGTCAATACCATTTCATTGTAAAATTTATGGTTCAAATCCTTGAGATTGCGATAATAACATATAACGTGTATGAGCATGTATATAGTCAAGGATGGCTTTGTCATGGCCAATAGGACACCTCGGGTCATGCTATGGTGCTGCATCAGCCAAAGTTATCAAGGGACTTGGTTTCCTATGTAGAGAGTTGTTTCTTCTTGGAAGTGCCAGTTGACTCAGTTTCCAAAATGCATGTTAAAAAATATATTTCCGTGGATGCTACAACTCAAGATAGGGATTTATTTTTGTGTAGGAAAGATGTTGTTAAAATATATAATCATCTAATGAAAGGAAATTATCAGTTGCATAAGAAGGATGAAATGAGTGTGAACCTTTGGTATAGGAAACACCAAGATGATTTTTTCTTTTATCAAAATCCCAATGATGGAGATGTCCCTTTTATAATTGGAATTCGACGAAGTGGATGTTGGAGACGATGGTGAAGCTATCGAATAATAGCCTAATAACCACAAATTCAACATTCAACACGAATAAGTATGAGGTGAGTGTATTAAAGAATGATTGGTCTAGTACAATAATTTGATTAATAATGATTGATGAGTTGAAGTTGACTTCATACGTTTTTTGAATGTGATAGTATCAGTTGTACACACTCGTAGTGATTGATGAGCAACAAAGTGGGGTTCTAGTTGCATGGGTGCTGGCATCACGTAATACATCACAAGACATTTCACTATGGTTGGAGCAGTTCATGCATAGGTGTCACCAAGTTGATCATAGTTGGAAAGTTAATGCTTTCATGGTTGATGATGCATTGGCTGAAATCAATGCTTTAAGGTAACTTCCGATCTTCTTATTTTACAATACAACTTGCATTTATTACAAAAACAACATTCTTGAAATGAATTGAATCTGGCAGGAGAATCACAAGGTGCAATGTTATCTTGTGTGTTTGGAGTGTATGTCGAGCATGGCTAAAAAATGTGAATCGATCAACCAGTAGTCCAAAAATAACAAAATAAATGTTTAGTGATTTGGGTTTAATTATGAATTATTGTTCCAGTGTTGAAGTGAGCAATGCAACTAATGCTTTCTTCAACAAATTTGCTAATGAGGAGAAGTTCCTAGACTATTTCCACAAGAATTGGGTTGCTAATGACAAGATTTGTAAGTTGAAAAACTCTAAGTTACATTTCTCTTTTTGGTTTTCATATGGATGAAATATCTTCATTAACCCAACTTTTATGCAATTAGGGATGTGGGTCAAAGGTTGTCGAGATTTTCCCCATGCAAATCGGGAGACAAAAATGCAGTGGAGTCATATCACTGTTACCTAAAGACAAACTTTCAATCTGCTAGAAGAAAGAAATTTTCTCGTAGCATGGATTGGTTGATATATGTTCTTCTAATAAATGTTGAAACTTGTTACCGGTTTAAGGAAATTCTAAAAAAGGAAGGATTTTTGAATGATTACAGGAAATAGAAACAATTGCAATCAATAATGGAAAAAGCAAAAAGAATTTCAGATAGTGATTGCAGTCCTCATGAGCAAATGTCTCATGCTTTTTGGGTGATGAGTCAATCTAAAATTAATAAGCAATATCTTGTCACTTGTCATCACACAAATTTCATAACTTGTGATTGCCCATGGTCTATTCGTGGCAACATATGCAAGCATGCCATAAAGATGGGTTGGTTGTGTTCCCGTTCAATGGCTTCAAACCAATTACAAAATCATCAAAGCGCAACTGATTCATACAATGACCCTCCTAAGATAAATATAGAGGCAATATCGGATCTTCCTGAAGATGTAAACACATCTGCCATGGATAGTCACAATGTTGAACAAATTGAGATGGCCAAGGAGGAGTTATTTGGCTACTTAGACCTGGTTCAAAAAATTCCTCCTGCTACTTTTACCAAGATTGAACAGTGGATTGCTTTGTTTAAAAAATTGTTGGATGACGCCAACAATCTTCATAGTATGGATTATGAATTCACGTGTAGGTTGGGTGCTTTTGAGTTATCTTTGAAGAGGAAGAAGAGTTTTCTAAGCCCCAAAAAGAGAAGAAAAAGAAGGAAAAAAATGCAAGATTGGAAATTGACTTGAGTATCCCGACAGATGAAGATGAACCATTTGAGTTTGAATAACTCAACAAGTGAGGTTACCCTCGCCAACAATGAATGCTTTTCCAGGTTTCTTGTGCACAATTTTATTTTCAATTTGATTTTAATATTTATCCATGTATTAGATGTATTTTATGTATTATTTTTTTGTTGACTATGTACATGTATGTTTGATAGGTGGTGAGGATATGTTTGGTGATTTGTTTAATTTGATGGAATTGTCATTTAAGGTGATTAAATAACTCCATGCATTTACACTGAGTCTTTCAATACATTGATTTTTTTGTAAGTCATGGAAGATAGCTTTAAAGTGGTTTTGCATACTTGCATATATTGGTGTCTAAACAAGAATATGATATATAAATTCGAATAAAAACAATGGAATGTAACAAAATTATTAGATGAAATGCAATGAAATTGTAACTAAACATGTCAAACACAATTTTACCAGTTTTTTTCTAACTGCTCAATGCAACTGGTGATATATTATTGGAGAATAATATATATTATAACATCAAAGATAATGTGTTTGATGTCTCTGCAATGGTGAGTTAGTGTGTCAGCAATGGTGAGCCAGTGTGTCAATATGAATCTGTGGATGAAGAGGGAATTTCATGAAGATTATTGATACAATAATCAATATGTCCTGCTTCACAAGGACAAAGATACCCTCTTGTCTCCATAGTTACATTCCAACGTTCACACTCTTCTTTTTTATTCAGCGTATATTTATTTTTGTATATCCTTGTTGGAAGCCAGATCATTGGATAGTGAAATCTAAGACCTATCCAATTATTCCCACACTGTCCCATGGAAATAATATACTGAGAAACCCTCGTTAAGGCTGTATTTAAGTTTAGGTAGTTAAATGGATCTTTATTTCAGGATTGTTTTCCCGAGGCATCCCACCTTGCTTTACAACCTACTTGTGTGATAGTTCCCAGTTATTGAATCTGGCCTGCGCAATATGCAATGGTCTTCTGCCTGTTCTTGGTGATATCCTCTGCTACCTCTGACTCATTTGGTGGAATTTTGATGTTCTTCTATCACCTCCATAGGTTTGGGATGTTCTCCTCTAACCCATAGAAGGCTCTCAGAATTATGTAAATAAAATTTAGGAGCACCCAAAAAACTGGCCTGATTTCTCAAATATGATACAAAGGCTCTCAATTGGATATCCCCTATAACATGGTTGGATTCCATTTTGTATTAAGAGGTACCAAAAAATTATGTTGGTACAATTCACAGAGAAAGTCTTTATCTCGATCCCTGCAGGCCATATATGCCTCCATCAAACCAATTCAAGTTTTCAACCTAGATCTGCCTCGCTTCGCTTCTCAACATGGTAGTAGTCTTCTCGCACCTTGTTGACGATCTGTTGTTCATACTTCTTACCGATGCACTCAATGGGATTGGGCCCCTCCATGGGGAGACCAGTAATGTGGTGAATTAGGGCAGCATCAATGGGAATGTGGTCCTGGATCCACAAGCTGTCGTCATGGATCAAGGCTAGCAGCTGTCGCACAACTGAGTCGGTGATATTGTATCGGCCAAAGTGAGGTATCTGCAGCAATTTTAGTAATCCTGAACCTTGTAACCCACGTGCCCACGGCATTGGTACTACCTTTAGCACATCGTCCTCTAAAGACTCTTCGAGAAGGAGACCTCAGAGCCAATTTCAGAAAGGCCTCCAGGTTGGCAAGGTCGTGATCGTCGAACTTAACTGAGGAGAGTCTTCCAAATGCTTCTCCAATTATGGGGACTTCATTGGGAATCAACTTCATTTGCAGATAGCAGCGCACAACATCGATATTCTTGGGCATGCACACCGAGGGTCTTCTAGGCCGAACATAGGGCGATAGCGAAATTATCATGGCAGTGAGCAGAGCTTCTTCCTGAGTAGATAAAGGTTGCTTTCCTAGGTTAGGTGAGCATGCCCTAGGCACCTTTAAAGGGGATTTCATGTTCTGATGGGATGTGCCATGCTTCACCCCAACCCATTTCGTAGTCCTCCCCTACCCCTACTCCTAGCCTTTCCCCTTATTCTTCATTTTATCCACCTGCTTCCCCTCATCAGTGTGCACACGACCTCTTTGACTTTAGGGGTTACCTCCAATACTTCATCAAATTCTCTCCCAGTAGAGGCCATGGTCTAGGATGACTCAACGGTATTGGTCACTGTCATTCTTTCTCAAAAGACGAACTCAGGGTTGCTGCTATCAAAAGGGGTAGCATGCCCAGACATGAATAGAGCACAGTAGTGACTGAAATTTTCAAGGCACAAGACTTTCAGGACGGACGAAACCCAATTCTAATCTTCTCTCCTCCATTTATAGCTTGGGATAATGAACAACAGTCGGATGAAACTTAGTTGAAACTTACCATCAAGGAAACGGTAAAAAATCCTCAGAAATCACCACATTAATTGCCTATTGCCCGCTCCTCTTCCAATGGTAAAATTAAATCTTTTACCCAGTCATATTATTTCAAACTATTAGTTTTCATAGGCCGCATATTATCTATGTGTCACTACATGGTGACCTTTCCGTGTTGCGGTCGACCCCTGCGCATATAACGAATCTGCCTACGTTTTTCCTCTGGCCTACGTGTACCCCTCCTAATACAGCTACTCCGGCCATATAGTCATTTGGTATGCGCCAGGTTGGCCCGGTATGGTTTAAGACAGCCGCCATTAACGTATCCTAACAGTGGGTCCCCCCGCAACATAGCCAATCTCACCACACCGCCATTCGTAATTTCTGTTACGATATAAGGTCCCAACCAATGCTGGCGGAATTTCCCTGGGTGTCGCACAAACTGGCTGTCATATAATAATACTAGCTCGTCTTCTTTAAACGACTTCTGTCGGATATGCCTATTGTGCTAGGCTTTTTCTCGAGCCTTCTGAACTTGCTGATGAAAGTTAGCAATGAATCGATCTTCCTCCAAGGCGACTAGCTATGCTAAGCGCTCCTCCATGATATCGGGCTCTGCCAAGTTTGTAAAGTCCGCGATGCGTAGGCTAGGAATGATATACTCCATGGGCATAATGGCCTCCTTCCCATAAACCATCCGAAACGCCATTTTCCCAGTCAATTTCTTGCACGTGGTATGATAGGACCAAAGGATTTATGGGATGTGCACATCTCAATCGCTTCAATAAACATTAAGGTAATCGGTAAGTGCCTATTCCATAATTTTATCAAAAGCTCACTGTTCCATTTTCCTCGCGAGTGATAGTGGGGTACTGCATGGAGGATTCGAAACTCCTACCAAGGCTTGAATTCAGTCATTAATGAAATGCATACCTATATCACTCATAAAGATCTTTGGATAGCCAAACCTAGCTAGAATATGCTCAAAAAGTGCACACAAATGCAGAGTTCCCAGCAGTTGTAGCAATCCTTCACGGTACTCTGCACTTCCGCCTCCATCCGGTTACATAATCGCCATGTGGAAGATGAAGCAGCACCTATCTTTACTCATGGGTTTATGGGCCCAATGAAGTCTATTTCCCATTTATCGAATGCCTATAGGGTCATCTGTGGTTGTAAGGGAATTTCGTCCCTGCGCGACAATCTTCCTGTCCGTTGGCATGTGTCGCATCTTTACAATAGACATGAGAGTCGCTACGCAGTGTGGGCCACCACAACCTAGCTCTTAAGATCTTCTGCGCTGTCACTTTTCCTGCGTAGTGACCTCCTACTACGCCTCCGTGGGCTTCTACTAAAATGGCTTGTCTTTCATGCTCCAATACGTATATTCGCAGTATCTCATCAGCTCCCAGCTTATACAGGTGGCCCACGATGATGGTAAAGTCAGTTGCATAGGTTACCAGCCCTCTTTTTTGTTGTACCGAGTATTCTACAGGTGCCATCCCCGTAGTTAAGAATTGAATGACATCAGCAAAGTGCTCATCAACCACCTTAATATAAAATAGCTGCGCATCGAGAAATCCTTCTTCTATATTGGTTGGTTCTTCACCACTCTCTATTTAGGACAAGTGGTCTGGTCCAGCATTTAATCTCCCAAGCTTCACAATTATCTCAAAGTCATATTCCTGAAACAGTAGTAACCATCGACAAATATTCCCCCCCAACATAGGCTTATTGACGAGGTACTTCAAAGCTAAGTGATCCATGAACATCTTGAAGTGCCCGCCCAGCAGATAATGCTGGTATTTTTGCAGGGCATACACCATTTCCAGCCCCTCACGTTCAGTAGTAGAGTAATTACGCTCCGTGCTAGAGATTTTTCTACTAGAAAATGCAACCAAGTGTTCAATGTCCCCTTCCCCGATCTGCATAAGGACATCTCCTAGGGTGATCCCTGAAGCGTCCACATGGACATGGAAAACCTTCACCCAATCAAGAAATATGAGGATAGCTGCAGAGACCATCTTTTCCTTGAGTAGCTCAAAACTCTTCTGCAACTCTGCGTCCCAAAAAAATGATACATCCTTCTTTAGCAGCTTTTCCATGGGTGTCGTGATCAGTGCATACCCTTGAATAAACTTCCTATAGTAGCCCATGTGCCCGAGGATGGAGCGCAACTGTTTCTTAGTTGTGGGGACTTCTAAATTGATCATAACTGCAACCTTGGTGGGGTCAACCATCAATCCTTGCTAACAGACTATGTGGCCTAACAAGATCCCGAAAGGTACATAGAATATGCACTTATTAATATTTAGGGAAATCTGGTGCTTTCTATAGGCATCCAACATCATGCACAAGTTCGAGATGTGCTTCTTTACCAATCCAAATATTATCTAATCATCAAAGTATACTTCCAGAAAATTGTGAATGAACTCCTTGAATACTACAACCACTACTCGTGAAAAGATGGCAGGGGCATTTTTGAGCCCAAAGGGCATGACGATGTACTGGAAGGATCCCCATTCTGTGGTGAAAGCTGCTTTGTTGTGATCTTCAAAGCATCATGACCGATGGTCCCAAAACCCGCTGCTGAACGACATGATTTCCTGCCTCCACATCGTTTTATTTTAGGATTTCATCAGAGAATGGCATAGGGAAGGGATCATGTACGCAAGCATCATTCAGCTTATGCAGGTCGACACAGATTCTTGTTTCTCTTTTAGTCTTTTTCTCTTGGACCACCACAGGGCTTACCCAATCTGACTGTTCTAATGGTTCGATGATACCTACGGTTAGCATTTTGTCGATTTCTTATTTGAATTTCTGCTTATACTTGGGGTTCAATCGGTAAGGTCGCTGCTTGACAGGGTGTGCATCTAGTTTTAAATTGATTCACATGACCCCCAGGTCCCCTGTGGTACCTTTGAGTTCTGAAAATTTCATGGGAAATAGATCCTGGTACTCCGTGAGAAGTTCCACGACTTTCCCAACATCATCCCAGTAATCCCCAATTCTAGCCATATTAGGTTGTTCTTCTGTTCCAATGTTGACTTCCCTTAACTTAAGAGGCTTGGTCACATCGATGGCTTGCAGTGGGGGTCCATCAACTGCTCGTTCTCCCTCGGACTCTAGGATAGTGATATTTCGCAGGTCTTCGTCACACTCCTCCATTGATAGATTGCGACAGTTAGCAATATCTTGCATCTGCGTATCCCAAGCTGGTTCCGCATATTCTCCACGAGGGCATGATTCATCAAATACTATAGCATCTATGTCTTGCAAGGCTTCATCTAATTCCTCTGTTCTTCTTATCAACCTGAACGTCCCCACAAAATCGTCCCTCATGGTATCCCAATGGCAGGTGCGCTGATGTAGCTCTGCATCCAAATACCATGCGGTGGGGATTGGTCCCAAGGTATGAATAAACAGATGGACCCATTCGTCCTAGGTCCTGTCGCCCCATACCTCCATCCACATGGACAAGTGCTTGCGCGGGTCTCCTTGGCCAAGAAAAATCTCCATGCGTAGGTGAACCAGGGGCTAGGCACTGGCTGTTGTGTCGACAGGTTGATCCTTTATTTAAAAAAAAAAAAAATGGTGTTCGTGGCTTCTCCCATCCTCTGCCATGTATGTTTGGGTAGGAAATTCACATCAGATCCCAAATCAAGGATGATCTGGTCCATTTCATAATCGCCAATCTGCGTAGTTAGCCACATTTCTCGACCAGTGTGTTTCTCATCCCTATAAATTTTGTGGACATCTTTAACTTCCGTTGGAGAGTCAGTCCTTTCCGTGCAGCTGTCTATCAATTCTTGAAGAGTTTCTACTGCCTTCTGGTTGCATAGCAACTTCATACATGCCTGTAGGAATGGTTTAACTTCTTCATCTATTTTTAGGTTTGTTGGAGCCTTGGAGGTAGATGCCTCATTTTTGGTAAAGTCTTTGTGAGCTTCTAGGAAGGTTTCTTTCTCCTTCTGTACATCCAAGCTTTCCTTTTTGATACTGGCTTTTCGGATAAGGGGTTCAGCCGCAACTCTTTCCTTATCTCCTCAAGTAGCCATGCCACTGCGCGTAATGACATTAATATTGGGTTCCTCGTCACGTGGTTCTGCCTTAACCCTTTGTACATTCTGCGTTGGTGTCTGTTTTTTTTCTTGCATCTTTTCTATCAGTACCGGACAATTTTTGATCACATGATCCAATTTTCTGCAATATTTGCAATATTTTCGTGCAGGGTTCAGAAAGTCCCTTGTGAAGTGCCCTACTTCTCCACAATTATAGAAAATCAATTGCCCTCTTCCCTGACTTGCGCTTCCACCTCTTCCCCCCCCCCACTCCCATCCTCTGGCAGGGGAGCCTCCTCATCCCGAGGGGGCTAGTGGCGATGAAGGGTCATCATTTACCCTATACAGGTTTCCTCTGTCTATCATTAATTAATATGTATGGAAGTTGTGTTCGTCATGTCCCACAAATTAGCAAAATCGGCACCATTTTTGCTTCGACTTTGGAACATAGGCACCAAGACGGGGGCAATGGTTGGTATCATGTAGTCCGGCAACGCGGCTGTCAGTGCACCATAACGTGGGGGTGCTTGGCCCCGCAGCCTCTTTAGGGCGCAATGGGTTGGGCCCCCCAGCCTGCATGTAGTATACCAGCAAAGGGCGCTAATCCTTGGTGTGGCCTAACACTCTACATCTTATGCACCAAACGTTTGGACTAGCTTCTTTTCCTCGCTCCTTTTGCAAATTCTGGATTTCGAGGTGCATTTCTTCCAGCTGTCCATGGATCTATTGTACCCCAAATTGGGCATCGTCTCTTGGCACAACTTCTAGCTTCATGGAAATCTCCAAGGATTTCTCTTGTGTATCAATCGCTTGCTGACCCATAGGCCCGTGCAGGTGAGGTAATAGAATGGCAATGAACCATTCCCTGTGTTGTCTATCCTCATACTTAAATTCCCCACCTCTGATAACCTTCTTTAGCCACTGATTCACCTCCCATACCGACTTAGTGGGTCCCTGTTTAAAGTCTTTCAAGTCAACCACCAGTTGAGCGTAGGACTTGGGCTTCCGAAATTGTTGTTTTAAAGCAGCCTTAATTTCTTGTATTGATGGATCCTCATGTTGGCCTACGTACCCCATGAACCAATCCAGGGCCCTTCTTTCAAAGGCGAGGGATAGCTGCGCCCTTTTTACAGCATCGCTAGCAACATTCTGCGTAGTCCATATTGATTCCGCTACGAACCAAAATCGGTCCATGTCTTCATCTCCCACGTCCTTGAAGGTGGGCAGCTTCATGTGTGTGGCCATATCTTCTTCTGGTAGTGGCAGAGGGGTAGGGGGAGTTCTTGCCCTTACACTGACTCGACGATGGTGTAGCAAGAGGACTAGTTCCTGCGTGCGCAAATGGCTCTCTTAATGGGCTGTAGACGGATCTATCCCCTTCTCGGTTGACTCGATAGTACTTACCACTTCGTGTTGTACTCTCACCCTGATCAGAGGTCATTCATTCGGTGTGGCTGCACAAAAGGCCTTTTTCGCACAGTAATATTTTAGTCAATAGCGGCAATGTTCGCAAGAACTTACCTCGGAATCCTTTGAAGAACATCCACTCCGCTTCGGAGTAGGACACAAACTGATTAACTGCAAATTCTGTTACAAATCCTCCTATCACACTATCCACCCAATGATCTACAGTCCGGGTGATTGTGTTGTTAGCCTTCTCTAACTGTTGAATCAATTTTGGAGTCCACTGCGTAACCTGATCGTCTTTCCAATACCTCTAGAATTCTACTAGCCTTGCTAGCCACTCCTGTAGCTCGTGCGCAAAATTTACAAAGAAAATTTTATATACTTCTGTGAAAATACATTTGTTCTTCCACTTTTCAGCCGTTAGCTTTGTGCTGCGATTCTCTTTTACAGAAAATTCTTGAATCTGTTTTCAGAACCAGTCTTCGAGCTCCAATTTCTCAGGTCTCCAACGGCCTCGTGTCATTACCCGATCTCTCTCTCAAAATGCTCCTGGTCCTAGCAACAGAACCATTTATTGGCTTGAGGGGTCCTGACCCAGGTTCAGAATTAAGGTTTGCCAACAAATCCCTATACTACTTGGCAACGACCTACTTTCGCACACCAAGGTCTCACCCGAAGTAGTATGGGTGGGTGTTGGAACCAGGTTTCCGCACCCTGGGAAAAAGTGGGTAATCAAGACAGTCTTGTTGAGATCTATCAGGTTCGCACAGAAACAAGCTTATAATCGTGCCCTTAACAGTATAACTAGCATGTAAACATAAACAAAGATATTATTATTAAGCAAATCTTAGCAACACCTTCGCATCCACATGCGCATTAGTAATTATCATCACAATCGCAGCTAATTCAAAAAATGCAGAGGTACTTCAATAGTAACGTAGCTAGTTCAGATACCATAGAGATACTTCAACAGATTTCGTGTTCATTAACATCAAAAACCAAGTTACAAACCCAAGCCACAGCCTGCGCACACAGCCAGTGGGGTTCGCACACAGCAGGACTGAAGATCTCCGCGCACACAGCCAGCAGGAGTCCTTACCCAATACTACCCAAAACAGATCTCAATAGTTCGTACTTAGCATCAATCAATCTTACTTCTAGACTCAAACTATCTATCTATTTATATCATCATAGCCTACACTATCCTATGGTCCGCAAACCGTGGTTTGCAGATTCTAGGTCTACCCTTTGACCCATTACAATACATTGGGGGCTTTGACCCGCCCCAAAGCCCCTACGCTGGACTAATTACTACAAAAATATATCTAAAACGCAGCTAGGGGACCCATAGTTCAACATCCATTAATGTTAATATGTACTTATTAGACTAAAGTTCTATACATATTTTAAATTCTTTTTCAGCTTTTTGTTTCTATCTACATGTAGAAAAAATGTATATTCTATTTCTGGGCATTATAACTAGTGTGATTGGCACTAAAAAGTGTCTCGGAGGATAAAGTATTCATCCAAAGCATATTTGGTAAGAGAAACTTTCCCAGATAGAGGAAAGGATGTGGGATGAATTGCCATAGGAGGAGCTTTGACTAAGCGCTCCATTAGTGACTGCTTGAGTAGTAGTGAATCGTGTTGAAAATGCGGCAAGATGATGGAGCTTAGTGAAGGGCTCGTTTGTGGCAACACAGGGCCCTTGAAGACTATTTTTAGTATGAAAAGTCTATTTTTAGACTATGTCTATTTTTAGACATATGGAGCATGGTCTGGGAGTTGCAGTATGCTATTCTTGGAGTATTGTTCATGTTGGTAAAAATATATGGACTTCTATTTTTAGACATTTAGGTCGAAGTCTATTTTTAGACTGCCTATCCTAAAAATAGAAAAGTCAACTATTATTTACCCTTAATAATATTTGGACTCTAAACTTCAGTTTACTCTCTTGGAGCACTTCAGTTCGAGCTACAGAAGTGGCTCATGCATCTGAAAGAGGAATTACGCTATTCCTAGGGGTTTGGTGAGCTCATGCATGGTTGACTTCGGTTAGGACTTCAGTGGCAGAAGTTTGGTGGAGTTGATGAGACAGTTGGTGGAGTTGTGTTCGGTTTAACTTAGTTGAACTAGTTGAGATTAGTTTAACTAGCTAATCAACTAGTAATGAGTGGAGTGAATTAAATATTATTTAATTCACTAATTATTAACTCATGATTCAACTCAAGAACACATCAGTTCACTACAGTGCATGGACATTTCAGTGGAGACCAGTGGAAGAGGTAGATGAAAGGGTGAGTTTGCTATTAGTTGCGACAGCAGTTGTGCATGAGATTTGCACAAGCATTGGAGGAGATTTCCAATGATGATTGCGCAGTTGGAGCCAGTGAGATTCGAACTTGGATCTCTCATTAGACCAACCTTGATTGCGCAATAGAGGTAGGCAATTAGTGGATGAGTTTTGAACCTGTGACTTGTTCAAAACCAAGCTAGTTTGTGTGTAACTTTTGGAGACAGTACTGAGTACTTGTGAGGAGTATTGTACTGAGATTGTTACATGTTCTCTTCCATCTTAATATACAAAATAGCTAGGGGTTTTCAGCTATAAGCTTTCCCCATACATACTGTGTAATGTGTGTGATGTTTTGATGATCTTTTGATCGCATACCGCTTGTTTATTTCCGCATGTGTGATGATCTGAGTAGAAGAGATTATGTGTTGCATATGAATTCGAATTAGTATGTGATCGGGATAATCTCGGTGGATAAATCTTCATTATTCAGCAAATTTCTACAAACGAAGAGTGTGAAGGAGAAGGAGAATGTGGCCCTAGCATCTAAGGGTCCTAGTTAGGGGCAAGGGAAGAAGAAGAAGGACCTATCTAAGGTCAAGTGCTTCAGGTGTGGTGAGTTTGGCCACTATAGTACTGAGTGTCCTCTCAAAAATAAGGAAAAGTAGCAGAATCAGGACCAAGTGGTAGCACATGCTAAGATAGATAGGTTTTCCTCCAATTTTGAGGAAGATTTTTCAATCTCCGCAAATATACCTCCAAGAGTGGGATGGGGTGATTTGGTATTATAGCCCCAGAGAGCTACGGAGATGGGAAGAGTCCTTTAGGATTCCACCTCATGAATCATTACTTGGATATGAAGGCCCAAAGTATTTAGTAGCAGGATGGATCAATGGCATTTGATGCAGTGAGATTCCAGAGTGACATTTGTAGACTAGTAAGAGTCAGGACCTTAGGACCAGTCTAGTTTTCACAGCAGTGCAGAGCCAGCAGCAGCGCAAATTCCTTGTTGGATAGTGCAGTAGTTAGTAGCAGTAAGGACTTGGGAGACAGATGCATCATATTGAACATAGTTGATTCAGTATTTTGGATGCCTCTTAGTTGCAGTTGTTGCAATCGCAGTAGCAATAGATGAGAGGGAGTTGCAGTGCAGATGTAGAGTTGGCAGCAGTATAGTGTGTTAGAAGCGGCATAGATGCAGCATCATAGTTCCGCAATTGTTGGTGGGGAGTGGTAAGACATCAACAGTGTGACAGAGGGGTGATACGGAGATAGGGTGTTGTAGCAGCAGTGGTGCAGCACTAGAACACCTTCCTCGCTAAGAGGGAGTGTTAGTTTTTGTAGCATCAGAGGTGTTCTAGTCTCGAAAATTTGTGGAGAAGCTAAAACACACAATATCTCCATAACCTATAAATTGTTTCTGGAAATTACACCTAGAAGTGTCTCGATTAGATTATTAGCCTATTTTTTAATATTTCCTAAGCCTAAACTTAGGAAATATGGTTAATTAATCAGTATTAATTGAAATAAGGTTAGAAACATATAGAAACTCACATGAATCGACTCAGATATGTTCTTGGCCCTTGACTAAGTTTTAATACTGGACGTTGGAGGTCCAAAATAAGATTATAAGAAGTCGATGGTTAGATGGAGAACACACTTGAGGAGTGTGATTTCCTTGGAGAATTTTATTTTGCAGAGGCAATTGCTAGAAGAGTTCAAGCTTCAGAAGAGAAGCACGAGTATGGGAAGTTGTGCGAGTACAGGAGAATCCTAATTATGTGCAACAACGTAATTACAGTAAGAAGCATCAGTACAAGTAGTTGCGATAGTGCAGGTAGCACGAGGATGGGCAGAAGCGGGACAACAAGCAGTCATGCAAGTGCAAGCAGCGCGAGTTGTTGGGGTTTCTTATGGAGGAATGGAAATTCCCTTACATAATTTTGGCCATATTTTCTTGTTGTATATTTCCAGTTTCAAGCATCTAGATTGTACTCATAATTTCACTATTGCTTAATAATATAAAACCCTCAGTTGTTGCATCGATTTACCCACTTTGGGTTTTTTCGGAGACACTTGTAAAAAAATATGTGTGTAAAATTTGTGTGTGTGTGTGCTAGTGTTTTATCTGTTTCAAGCGCTATTTTTCTTCCGCAACATTTATTTTTGAAAATCATAGTGTGATTTATTCGGTATTTTTCGTAGAAAACTACAAATAAATTGTTAAATAAATTAACAGTTAGGAAAATAATTTCCAGTTGTTGTGATAGATGAAATTTTCACATTGAAGTCTAAAACATTTGTTTTGTATATATATATATATATATATATATATATATATATATATATATATATATATTGAATGAATTAAGTAGATATGTAGGGACATGTCTATTAGAATAGGAACATTTATGATGTAGCATTGTGTTGGACCCTATTTGAACTTTGAAGGTCTTGTTGAAATAAAGGACATGAAACTCTATAGGACACTACCCTTTCTAGTCTTATGGGGAGTATGGTTAGCACACAACTTGGTGATTTTTTAAAACATAATTCTTCCTACATTCTAAACTACAGCACAAGTCTGCTCACTATTCCGGCTCTATCAGACCCTTATTAATTCTAAAAAAATCATACAAGTGGGGTAGGTGACGATAGACCTATAGATGCAATGTGAACAGGTTTTTGGAGAAATTAATGAATAAATTCAATTGGCCTACTTATTTGTGATTGCAACTTTTAAAATTGACGTTGTAGTATGGATAGAAGAAAATAAAGAAATTTTAGGTTTAAAGCACAAGGCTAAACAAAATTCTATGCATTAGATCTACAGTATAGAGCATGAAATGAAACAAAATAAGATACAGAGACTATTTAGTGCTTCATTAAGGTTTCTTAAATAAAAGTCACGGATATCTAAACTATTCACACATCATTGATAAATTTGTTAATGAAAGAAACAATCAGCTTTATTACATAGGTCTTAGAAGAAGAATAACAAAAATGCAAAGTTACTAAGAAACACCTCTTTGTCTGCCCACTTTCAACATTTGAAAAGCAAGATGAAATGGTTTGTCGTTATAACATCTGTTATTACATCGGTTATGGCATATGCTGTAACAACAGATATCTGTTGCTACAATATTTACTTCTTAATCCATTGTTACCTATGTTTGTGCTTCTCAATTTGTTTTCTTGATCCCCTAAGTGTTGGTGTAGTGTTGGATTTCAGAAACACCTCTTTGGTTGCCCACTTTCAAGCTTTGACAAGCAACATGAAATGGCTTTCTACCCCCTCAATTATTACAACATTTGTTGTTACAACATATGTTGTTACAACATCTGTTGTTACAACATCCGTTGCAATGGTCGTTGTTTTAGTAGTTTCAATAGTAGCAATTGTTATAACATCAATTTTTACAGTAGTTTCAGGTTTTCAATAATAATGAGTGTTACCGCATTAGTTATTAAAACATTTTCAACAGATTTAACATTGACATGTCATTATTGCATCTGTTGCTACAACATCTACTTCTCAATCCGATGTTACCTATGTTTGTGTTTCTCAATTTGTTTTCTTGATCCCCCATGTTTTATCTTTCTAGACAGTCATCGACTAAAGAACGGAGCCAAAGCATCAATGTGAGGAATTGAGAGGAATTTAGAGGTATAAAAATTCTCCCTAAACATTTAATCATCTAATAATAGTAGAGCCATATAGATGAACCTCTATAGTCATCACAAATACATCCAAGTACAACATAGGGGCAGTAAATTAAACAGATTGTTCAATTTCTAACTCAGTTGTGAACATAACATTGTACAGGGACATCACGGAGATTGATACTCAATATAGCCCTTCCCAATGTCATATATTATTCTCAAATATATACATAAACAAATTATGAAATTACAAGAAGAACTCACAATCACACAATTGTTGTCGTGAATGAAAGCTAGAAGCCTTTGATTATATCCAAGTTGAAAGTATTACATCGATATTACAAAAAATTGCTCCATTTATCAACCCTTTTTTATTCAAAAATAAGGTATATGTAGAGTGTTTTACAAAATATCATATATCTTAAAACATTTACATTCAAAGTATTTTTTATCCAAAGCTTTGGATAATGTTTAAAAAACTTTTAAGTTTTAACTAAAAATAGAAAACTGCTCCAAAAATGTCTACAACTGCGCTTGATTTCTGCATTCAGGTTCAATGTATTTGAAACTACTATGTTCTTATTGCTCAGAATGCTTAATAGTTGTGATATGTTTCTAATATGTTGCATTGATAAGTTGAATTTATTGAGAAAAAATGACCAACTTCTCCCATTATTCATCTGTTAGGTAACTGATATCAATCATCTGTATGTACAATTCATCTGCATCTATATACTTCTCAAAATTAGGTTTTACTATGAACGTGTTTTTTTATTTCGTAGAGGATGAAACGGTCATCAGCTAACATTTGAATTAGATTTTCACCACTAATCTCTCCCTTGATTCCAACAAACTTTGTCATGTCCCCTGCCTCTTTGTTCAACAATATTTCATATTGTTTTTCTATTACCATCTAGCCATATGAATTCTTGAAACATGGAAGTCCTCTATCTTGTAGAATATACATTTTTTTGTAGAATTTATTGATTTGCACTTGAATTTTTTCACTCTTTTCCTTTGCCTTCAGCATCAAAGTTTTCTTCATGAGAACTTTTCTAGTCTAAATAAGTGATTATGTTATGTCTACAATTCCTAGTTCTTCATGTTCTTCTCTGTACCTTGTGTTTAGAGCTTTTATTACCTGACTTGCGTGTCCACGCTTATTTCCCAATTGTATTTTTATGTCATTAATAGCTTCTTTGGCTCTTTCAATCAACTCCTTTTGTTCTACAATAATCTTCATAGACTGTCAAATATCAGACACATATGACATAATTTCTATCCAAATTTGTTCTTCGGTATGTGATAAACATTGAATATTGTCAAAATTTCTCAAATATTTTTCTAATTACTTTTGTAAATTTTCATTTTTATTTATTTCCTTGACTAAGGAATTGTCTGATTCATTTTTTCTCATCCTAGCTCTGTCCAATTTTTCTTTCAATCTGTCAATCTCAACATCCTTTGGTTTGAGAGAAGATCATTCTTGTGATAGAATTTCTGTAGTAATATATTTTGTGGAACCTGTTAACACTCTGCGAGATTCCCAAGGCTAAAGAAGGAATCCCAACAGAGGTATCTGCAGACCAAGCTTTTGACTTGATAGCTAGCTCTATCAAGTCGGGGAGGTCTCTCTCCAAAAAGGTCACAGCCATGAGGGCTGGAGAAATTAGGGTTTTTAGGCTAGATATTGATTGCATGGGGTTTTTTTTTATTTGATTTTGGTTGGGTTATCACTGGATGAAGAAATTAGGTCAAGGGAGCTAGGTCAGGGAAAATGAGATAGGGTTGTAGGGATCAATGGGGCAAGGTAGGCACAAGGATTGTCACTTAAATATTATTGTGATGGAATGGTGTTGAGACTGAAAAGAAGCTAGGAAGAGCATGGGAGATGTATTCTTCCTAGACTGAGGAAAATGGACAAACTATGATCAATTTCCCAAAACAGAGCATGAGCAAGCATGTGTTACGATTATCAAACTTGAAAGAGATCATACCATAGAAATGAATGGAACATGAATACAATACATTCTAAAATATTAAACTGAAGAAAAGACAATGATAAACATCAATACTACAAGTATCCCATAAAATAGTTGCAACTCCTCTTTATTAGCTAGCCAAACTGAGTACAATAGTTCCTTGATCAATAAGCAAACATACAAACTGATTAAAACTCTTGCTAAGTGTGAAGAAAGGGGATAAATAGACATCAAAACAAGCTTCACTCATCCTCAGGGGTCGAATCCACAAGGTGAGGAAGAGATCCACTAATTTCTGAACTGAAAACTGAAGTGTAGGATGGTCCAAGTGACTCACTCCTCATTACACTCAAACTGATTCATCTTGACTAAAGGATAAATTTTCCTAATGAATCTACCCCTAGGTAACTTATCCTTGACGTAATTACATTTACCATGATGAATTACATTGATAGAAAGATGATTTTCTGAGATAAAATCAAAATTTACAGTGAAAAACCAAAAAACTCAGCAAACTGTCATATGCGCCATTTTCCTGGCATATGCGTAGCGCCTTAAGGTTGTGTGCCCTCCATGTTCAAGGTGAATTTTTACTGACCTACAGGCGTCCAAATCTGGCCCAAGATGGCTTGGTGGAAAGCCCTGCCTGTCCTCTTTCTAAATATGCCTCAAGTTCTGAAAATGATGCTGATTTGACCCCTCAAAATTGCAATATCCCAAGACTGCTTTGTGTGCAACGCTTAGGAAAAAATATTGGCAGAAACATGATTTTTAGGGTGTTTTTTCCCTTTTCACTAACCAGTTTGACTCAAAAACCTTAGAAAATGTACAGGGTGCACGTCTTCATCATTCTGAACCCAATGGTGGTGACCTTTTTCCCAACAAATTTGTAATGTTCCTTTTTGGCTGTCAATCGAAAAAGAAAATCTATTCAGAGATAGACTTCGAGGGGGAGAGAGCGATATGGATTTGTCACCTTTGAACAAAGGATGAGCTCTAGAGGCTACCTGGCCCACTATCAGACTCTGTCTATAGAGTGATTTTCAAGGGACAATATCCCCAAGAGGGAAACACAAAAATATTGGGAATCTCTTAAGATAAGCCCAATATTGCAGCTATAGCAATACCAAATACATCAAATGGAAATAGCAATGACTCATGAACACATAGAATGTTGAAGAATCCAATGGCCATCATATATTATGACATAGCAGCAATAATTATACAAATCTTGAGGAAGTATGATCACTCAAGCAAGGCACTAGAAGCCTCAAGAAACCTGTACATGTAAACATGAAATACATAGCTGTATAAATAAAGCCCTAGGCCATGACTGCGCAGTTTATAGAGGTACTGTTGCATAAAATATGATAATACAAGGATATAGCAATATGAGGCTCAAATAAAGAAGTGGGAGCAAGATCTCAACCCCTAAAAATACATAACATCAATCCTCTAAAAGGATTGGATGAAATCTATAAAAAATGGCACTTTGAAGAAATGCCGGAGTTGCTGGGCAGCATCAACTCAAGAACTGGAAATGGATGGAGAAGGCTGAAATTTCTGCAACAACTGAATAATCCTCCTCCAATAGAAATCTGAAGTGAAAGGTTGATCCTTTCACCCAAGACTTCTCCTCCAAATGAATGTCAATCCCTCACAGCAAATAATCACCCATGAGAACGCTATCTAAGAGAGGAACTGCACTGCCTCTGATGGAAAGTGGTTGGCCTGATGCCAAATATGGTGGGATATGCTCAAGAACCACCTTTTCTGATCTCCCAATGAATAGAACCTCTCTCCACTTAAAAACAAGCTCTGGATGGTGTGTGGAAACCTCCCCGGCAACGCCCAGTAACACTGCACAATATCTGTTGCAGAGACTGCGCTGATGTAGATGGCTGAAGCTATGGCCTAAATTCCTGAATATGGGGAATGGAGTGCAATCCTTCATGAGCTACTCAAGAAGGAGAAGAAATCCTCAACAGGACTCCCTCGTGCCCGAAGGCACTGCAGCTCTGCTGAACAACAGGAGGCAGCAACAAGTCTCCAAGACTTGGATGTAAAAATGATCAAAGATAATCTCAATGGCTGCCTTGCTCCTATTTTAAACAAGTGAGCCTTCCCTCCATGGGCCCTACTTTGAATTAGGGTTTCCTCCCTCTAGAATCTTCCCTCCTACGTTGTCCCACATAGTGCTTTCCAACTCATGCCAACGCAGTTTGACTTGGTCAACCTTGGCCAAGCATGTATGCAAAAACCTCCTTTCACACATGGAGGTGTGAAATCTAGCTCCAGTATGATCCTCTTTCATACTTAGAGGATTTTTATTCTCTAATGATGCAAAGAATGGGTCCCCTACCCATTTTATTCATCTCCTTAACAAAAATTAATGTTCCATAAAATTTGGAACATTACAGTCCTCCCCTCTCAAAATATTGCTTGCACTCAAGAAATTGCAAGGATGAACTGAGTTTATTTCTGCCCTTCCTCCTGTAGCATCCTTATGTGATGATATCCTCAAGGAAAGGATGCCATATCAGCAATCAAGTCTCCAAACTGTCCCTCCAACAAATGCAATCTAGCCTTGGGGTGAATATTCCCAAATAGCTATCATGTAGAAACAAATATCCATGAAGGAACAAAGAGTTGTCCAAGGGCCTTATTGAGGCATGAGTTCTGATATATTATGGGATTTATAATCCCCATATGAATCTCTCATCCCCAAGCCATCAATCATAAAAATAAGTTGCCTCCCAACAAGACAACTCATGGAAAATCTCCTTCCACCTTGAGCTCCAGAAAAGAAGGTGGGCTAAAATCTGATCATGGAAAGAACTATAACTTACCCCATGTTGTCCTGTCCCCCACTTATGACAAGTGTAGAGTGTATGCTGATCCTGGGCTACAAATGTATTGCCGTCAAATGGAAAAATGAAGAGTAATTCCCCAAGAATCTCCCCTCCATCAATGAAAAATCAGTTGGCCCAAGACATGTCATCTATGATGAATAGGACAAGATCACCATAGAATGACCCCATGAAATGTTGCTGTAGGTTATACCATGTGCAGAAATATGCAAAAATGCCTCATAGGGTCACAATGCAACCTCATCCACCGCAGCTGCAGAAAATAACATGGCAAGTATTGCACACAAATATCACATCTACTACTAAATAGTGAATATATGAGTGAATCAGCAACATAAGGTCAAACACCTACTCATATACATACAATAGATGGAAAAAATTACCAAGCTCATGGCTTTCCCCACAAATGAGCAAGTATGTGGCTGTAGCCATGCCTCCTCTCATGTTCCCTTTAGAACATGCACTGCAGAAAATGTGAGAGTTTTTCTCACTCAAGGGCACATCCAACTCATGTGCCTTACTCATAATCATGCTTCTTGTACAAATCTGATCCATATCAGCAAGGAAGTCATGATCAGCAATACAATGAGAAAAATTCTGAAGGTTTCATGTGTTGCAAGAGTGTACCAACAGTTTTCCCAAAAGTGACAGTGCAGTTTTCCAAACTGTTGCTTTAGAAAATCACATGGCAAGTTGTTTTGTGTTACATGAATAGTTATGTATGTCATGACAGCTATTGATGAATAGAAAATGGCTGAATGTATCAACTGATCATACATGAAAGAAAACACTTGCCCAAGGCCATATAAAGGATGGGTGTCTCCATCATACAAATTGGCCCAATTTTTGTCCATGGAGCAATCTAAAAAGCTTGCCCTCTTGTAGAGCCATGCACTGCAAAATAATGGTAAGAGTATACAAATAAGCCAATGTAAAAACATATTTCTTACCATATACTGGGAGTAAGATGATGTATGGGTTCATGAATGAACCCTCCATAGTTGTTTGGTATGCTCCCATGAAGAGGAATGAACTAGGTGCTGCAAGAAGATCCTTCTTCTCATGCTTGGGTATCCAAGTCAAGAAGAATGTAGCATAGTAATATATGGCTACCTTATCTATCTCACCTCCTCTTTTTCCATCAAGTGCAACAAATATGAAACTTTCCTGGGACTTGTGGGTTATGGATCCACCACACTTTCGCTGGGCACACTTCATCCATAGGTCACTGTTCCAAGGAGACAACGCTGTTGGCCTATACCCATAGGATTCCATCAATACCAAGCTCCATTCTTTGACATGCTCCTTGTCAAAGATGTCTTTCATAATGGTGCAATACATAAGAAGCCCCTCCCAAGGTGGAAGTACCTCTCTATCATCGAAAGTGAGAATTCCAGTCCCTCTTTCTGCAACATCATGCAAGGTATGAGAGCAATTCTGCCCTTGATCTCCCAAACAAAGCAACAAAGTATTTTGCTGCCATCCCATACTTCCATCATAAAACTCATGTGATGAAGACACAATGAATGATATGAGAATCACATCAACATAATGCATCCATATTCTATGCTGCTCAATGATGCAAGTACCCTGCCATCTCTTTTCCATCCTTTTGGTACTCCGCCCATGAGGGCTACCATCCTGTTCTTTGCATTTCATGAGAGTTTGAAATGCAGCTCCTTGGAGACCCCTTAAGAAAGGCCTCTTTCCCATGAATATGTTGTACCCATGAGGATCCAAATGTGATGGAGGTGATGTCTCCTCTCCACCCATGTTCAACAACACTGCTTGTTCCTCCAATGATGTAGCAGCTACCTCTTCCTCCGGTTCACAAATTGTCTCATGATTTTCCATGGAGGTGTCATGGTTTATTTCATCCTCCAAAAGTCTACACTCCCACCTTGAAGGCTGAATGCAAATCATCAAAGATACATGAGGATGAGGGTTATTCTCCTCCTTTAACCCTTTGCACAACGCAGTGCAAACATGAGGCCCTAAAGTGGCCATGTGGTTTGATCCTTGGACCTCTCCATTTGAAATTCCACCATCCTTAAGATTATTTGCTGAAATAGAAAGTGGAACTTTACTCATACCTTGGTGGATCTTGGGACCTTCTTGTGTGGCTGCAATGGCTTTTCCTCCAATGGCTTCCTCATCCATAGATGTAGAAGGCTGCTCCTCCAAAGTTGTAGCAGCATTGGTGCAATTCTCCTCCCATGGTGGAATGGCTTTCTCTTCCTTTGTCCTCCCTCCATCAAAGGTTTGGATCAACCCTTGAGCAAAGTCTCCAAAAGAACTCACCCTTGAATGGACCAAGGGTTGGAACCACCAAACAGAGGTTTTATCCTCCATGTGCAGCGCTGCCATCTCCACTACTTCTTTCTCTACCACTATATGCAGCAATAAAAATGCCTCCAGCCTCTTCTCCCAAGCTCTAGCTGAAGTAACCCCATCAAATGTAGACAATAGAAGCCTATTGCCTCTGATTTCTCCTTTTCCATATGGCCTTCTCTCCTCCATCTGCTGAATAGACTGTGAGAACGTTGTAGCTCTCCTGAATGCTGCAAAGTGGGGTTTATAGTCACCCAAGTACTTGCATAAGATCTGGAAATCCAAGCATCTTCCATGCTGGTCTTCAAGAGAATAGGAAGTGCATGGACCTTCCTCTTCTCCTCTTTTCTTCTCCTCCTCCTCGGGGAGGCTCTTCTTTATTCCAAAAATAGATGAGATCAATCTCATCTTCTTCATCATTCTCCTCTGAAATTGAACTCACAGGTTGTACCAATTCGATGCTCTGATAACACTGTAATGTTCCTTTCTCAAAAACATTGTCAAATGACAAGGAAAATCTATTCCAGAGATAGACTGCAGGGGCATTTACTATATTTGTCACCTGTAATCAAAGGATGAGCTCCAGAGGCTACCTAGCCCACTAGCAGACTCTGTCTATAGAGTGATTGTCAAGGGACAATATCCCCAAGAGGGAAACACAACAAGATTGGGAATCTCTTAAGATAACCCAACATTGCAGCTACAGCAATAACAAATACATCAAATGGAAAATAGAAGTGATTCATCTACACATGAAATGCCAGAGAATCCAATGGCCATCATATTAGAACATAGCAACATGAAATATACAGCTTCTTGAGGAAATGATCACTCAAGAAAGGCACAACAAGCCTCAAGAAACATGTACATGAAAATGTGAAATACATAGTTGCATAAATAAAGCCATGGGCCATGACTGCGCAGTTACATGAGAGACTGCTGCATAAATAATATAAATAAAATGATATGACAATTATAGGTTCAAATAAGAAGGGGGAGCAAGATCTCAACCCCTGAAAATACAATACATCAATCCTCTAAAAGGATTGGCTGAAATCTATACAAAAATGGCATTTTGCAGAAATGTCGGAGTTGCTAGGTAGCAGCAACTCAAGAACTGGAAATGGATGGAGAAGGTTGAAATGTCTGCCACAACTGAAGAATCCTCCTCCAATAAAAATCTGAAGTGAAAGGCTGATCCTTTCACCCAAGACTTCTCCTCCAAAAGGATGTCAATCCCTCACAGCAAATAATCAAAAATGAGAACGTTGTCTAAGAGAGGGACTGCACTGCCTCTGATGGAAAGTGGTTGGCCTGATGCCAAAGATGGTAGGATATGCTCAAGAACCACCGCCTTTTTCTGATCTCCCAATGGATCGAAACATCCCGCCCCAAAATAAGCTAATACATTGATAGTGTGAGAGCATCCAGCCAACACCCGGCAACGTACACAATGTCTGGCACCACAACGGCGATGTAGATGGCTGAAGCTATGGCCTAAATTCCTGAATATGGGGAATGGAGTGCAATCCTTCATGAGCTACTCAAGAAGGAGAAGAAATCCTCAACAGGACTCCCTCGTGCCCGAAGGCACTGCAGCTCTGCTGAACAACAGGAGGCAGCAACAAGTCTCCAAGACTTGGATGTAAAAATGATCAAAGATAATCTCAATGGCTGCCTTGCTCCTATTTTAAACAAGTGAGCCTTCCCTCCATGGGCCCTACTTTGAATTAGGGTTTCCTCCCTCTAGAATCTTCCCTCCTACGTTGTCCCACATAGTGCTTTCCAACTCATGCCAACGCAGTTTGACTTGGTCAACCTTGGCCAAGCATGTATGCAAAAACCTCCTTTCACACATGGAGGTGTGAAATCTAGCTCCAGTATGATCCTCTTTCATACTTAGAGGATTTTTATTCTCTAATGATGCAAAGAATGGGTCCCCTACCCATTTTATTCATCTCCTTAACAAAAATTAATGTTC
>JAXQQM020077505.1:0-14094 GCA_034641835.2 Pinus albicaulis | reverse complement strand
TTTGTGTATAAATAAACCCTCAAAGAGAGTGTTGAGGGTGGATTCTATTACTCTGCTGTAACATTGAGGTTTTCGGAATAAAAAGCTTTTGGACAAATTTACTTGTGGCTTACTGGATGACGTTTTGAAGCACTGGACTTGTTGCAGGATTCATGTGTTGGACTTTAGTTCAATAAGTTTTCCAACCCTTGTGTTTAAATTTTATATTAGTTTATGCTATCATCATATCCGTTTCTGAATAGTTTACATAAAAGATTGAAACAGAATTTGCTTAATTGTACTCTGCTTTCAAATGTGATTATTCTTGATGTTTTCTTCTGGATTAGTTATAAGCATGAATTCTTAATTGCTCATGTTTTGCTGATTTAAACATTGTTGATTACTGTAACAAAGAATCCTTCATTGCTCTTTGCTTGTAGTCATTTCTCTTTTTTCTCTTAAATATGGTGAAAGATTCTTAGCTGCCTTTCATCCCTTCAAGACCATCCATCCACTTTAAATTTTAAGGATTGTTCTCTGTCTAGCTATCTTGCCCTGTAACACCATCTTGTGTTTAGAAAAGAAATCCAGTAAAGCCATCCTTAGACTCCATAGCCCAATGGACTGAAAGCCCTCAACCTTGCCCTTAGTTTGTGGATTCCACCATTTTCCCAAAACAAACTTTGAATCTATAACTAGCCTAAAATCATTCAAAAAACAAAGATAAATCATAAAGAGAGAGCCCTCTCTGGATGCAGATTGGCTAGATTCTGCATCTAAAAGATTGGTTTGTGGTTACCTCGGGTATACTTTCCTCTTACACAACTTCTAGGAAAACCTGAGTGATAACATGTGTCATAATCTGAATCTGAACTATGGAGTTCAAAATCATTTCTAAGTTGCATGAAGTCTTCTATTTGTTTATCTCCATCAAACACCTGCCAATATTTCTTGTTATCTAGGATAGCTGATCTGAATTTTATCTGAGAGGTGTCATCATATAGTATTGGGCAGGTTCTAGCAGCAAAGGCTAAATTGTGGGCTGCAATGTTTCTTTTTCTTGGGACAAAAGTCAGTGTGGACTCCTCAAATGTTTTTAGAACATCCATGACATCATTCCTGTAGGCCCTAAGTCTGGGGTGATTTGCATTATACTCCCCATTGACTTGTCTAATGATTAATTCAGAATCCCCATATACATCGATTCTCTTTGCACCTAGCTTTTTCAAGAGACGTAGGCCTAAGAGAAGCGATTCATATTCTGCTATGTTGTTGGAACACTGAAAGTTTAATTTACATGAAATACATTCTGTATGATTATTTTCAGTGTTAGTAATCCAGATAACTGCACCAGCATTTGTTCTGGTGCATGATCCATCAAAATACATAGTCCAGAGAGGAACATTTTCAGTTTTATCAGTTTGGTGCTTGTCCTTTGCATGACTCGACTCTTCAAGTTTTTCATCAGGTTGAGGATTGTCTTCTTGACTGTCAAGTTTTAAGTTCAAAGGATTGATGACTTGCAGTTCTAGATCTATGTTTGGTTGGCTAGGAATTTTAGATACAGTAGACCGTTTTGGCCGTTCAGCGTTGTGATTCTCTTCCTCCGTTTCAGCCATTAATTCTGTTGAAGTGATTTGTTCTATAAGTGTTTCATCATTAAACATGATAAAAGAATCAAGGCTCATACTAACAGCATACAGAGGAGAGTTTTGAGGCTGGTCTTGACTTGTCACGGTGTATTGCATGTGGGACTCCCTGTAAAGTCTTCTAGTCTGATTAAAAACAGGGATAGTCGCATAGGTCATGTCCATTTGCATAGTTCCCTGTAACTTAGCTCCCCAAGATCTTGATAAAAGCATTCCATACTTTGGGGGGACATCAACCACAACAACATCCATGACTACGCATTTGGCTAGAATCTGGGCTAAGTTAACACAAAGATATTTTATCAATCCTAGACATTTAACTCTGCTTGAGTCAAAAGAGTACAAGTCTTTGTAAGGTCTAGTAATTTCAAGACCTAGGCTTTCCATTACAGCTTTTGGCATTAAATTATGGGAAGCGCCTGAGTCATGCATAGCATTGTGCAGAATTTTGTCATGAATGTTTAAGCTTACGTAAAAGGGAGGGACAGGGCCTTCTTGGAACTTACCTTCAATCTTTGGACCAAAAATAAGCTCTGGTTGGTCATCATTAAGATTGAGTGTATCTTCATTATCTTCTAAGTTCAAAGCCTTCAAAATATTGGACCTATATACATGTTGGGTAGCTAACTCAGTCAAAGGAACAGAAATTTTGATCTTCAAGATTTCCTGTTCCAGGCTGAAAAGGTTTTGATTCTTTAAAGCATTGATTTCAATCTTGTTTACTGCCACTTTATCAGCAATAACAACCTGCTGATTTGGTTTATCTATAGTTGAGACAGTTTTTTTACCAGGAGTACTAACCGAGGTGTTAGTACTGCTAATGTTTGCACTATGTTTTTCAATATTTTGAGTGTCTTTCTCTTTACCATTACCAGAATTAACAGCTACTATTTTGTCTTTTTGTTTGATTGTTTTAGACTTGGTTGCCGTGCTGTTTTGAGAAGGCTTGTCAGAGGTTTTATTGTTGGGGGTTTGTTGATTAGATCTACTTCTGAGTTCATATTCCTTTGAAGGCTCTATGACAACACTTTCCATGTTTTGATAATAATTCTCATTATTATCTCTTTTGTCATCGTAAGGTGTATAAAGACCTTGTTTTTTATCATAATGAACCTCAAAGTCATCATCATCTACCCCAAATAAGTTTATATCATCTTCCTCTGTTATATGATCTGTTTGTTCAACCTCAATTAAAAAGTTTTGATGAAAGGGAGGAATGATCTGCTGATCATCTTCCCTGGGTCTATTTAGAGGTTGATTTCTTCTAACATTATGATTCTGGTTTTGGTTTCTGTTTTGAGGAGCGTTTTGATTTAGACTTGCTTGCGCTCTCTCTAGAATGCTCATTTTCTTCATCATTTCTTCCATCATTCTTTCCATCTTTGAGTTTGAAGTGGAAGCTGTGGACTCCTCTCTAAAAGATACTCTCTTTTCAGCTTTCATTCTTGCTCTCTTCTCCATAAGGTTAACTTCCACAGAAAGAGAACCTCTTTTCATATCTTCAAGGGTTGCAAAGACTCTTTCTCTAAGTGAATATGTCATGTCAGGATCAAACCCTTTAGGAAATTTGTTTAAAGATGAGCCCTGAGGAGGTTTCAGTTCAGGGGAAAGTGCATTATACACACTGTTAAATCTGGTACAATAAGCTTGTACACTTTCCCCAGGGTTCCTGTGGAGATTGTTTAATAAATCAGTTTGTGATTTCTGAAGAGCTGACAGATTTTTAGGGAGCGAATTGGCTCTTAGGGATGATCTGAAAACAGTTGAAAATTGTATCTTAGGAGACTTCCTAAGGATTCTTTCTGGGTTATCAACTATCTCAGGTGGAACAGGGTCAGGATGGGCTCTAGTGTGAATCTTTTTAGGAGCCACTATGCTAAGTTTTTAGACCCAACTAAACAAGAAAATTTCAACCTGATATGACAATCTTTGAGAGGTCAACTAATATGTTTTCTCACTTCTAATCCTACAGCCTTTATACTAGGTTCGAAGGGTGTTGTAATGATGAGGGTCCTTCTCAGTGGATTCTTAAGGTCTGTTCAGGTTTGTGGAGTCGCCAGGTGGAAAGTCTAGAGTGTTGTCATAGGGGTATACTGTCCACCGCAGTGTTTGTGAAACCTTCCTTTTCAAGGATATCTCAAAACACAACAAACTCTAACCAGAGAATGACTGGGATGGCATTCACCAGATATGTCACCTCAAAAAGAGGATGAGATCCGGAGGCTACCTGGCCCTTTCCAGACTCTGTCTTAAGAGTATAGAGTAAAACACATCGAAAATGTAAACAAGATATCAAAAACTAGTGTTTTACTACCAATCTGAAATGTTTTTTGGTGTTTTTTGAATTGTTTTATCTGTGGTTTAAAAGAATGTCCTAACTTTGCCTCAAAACTTAGCTACGGTTATGAAACAAAGACATTCTATCCTTATGGCTAAGCTAGCTAATTTTCCAAGGTTAGATAAAAACTTAAAGAATCCTAGGGTTGACCTAGTTTGTCACTGATTCAAACAAGTCTCATCATGATTACCATTTCTCGGTAGGGCTTGAAAATGCTGCTTTTTACTCTCAAGGTTTTATGAAGTTTCTGGGTAAGGAGTTCCCCAGTGGAGTCGCCAGAAATGTTAGGTTCTGGTGGCTCAAGCTGGTTAATAAAGCAAGTGCTCTTTGAACCAAAATGCAAGCTTCTCTATGAATAGATTTGAATGTGAAGGATTCTGAGTTTCTCCCCAGCGGAGTCGCCAGAAATGTTAGGTTCTGGTGGCTCAAGCTGGTTAATAAAGCAAGTGCTCTTTGAACCAAAATGCAAGCTTCTTTATGAATAGATTTGAATGTGAAGGATTCTGAGTTTGTCCCCAGCGGAGTCGCCATAAATGTTAGGTTCTGGTGGCTCAAGCTAGTTAATAAAGCAAGTGCTCTTTGAACCAAAATGCAAGCTTCTTTATGAATAGATTTGAATGTGAAGGATTCTGAGTTTGTCCCCAGTGGAGTCGCCAGGAATGTTAGGTCTCTGTAACAAGCAAGATTGGAAAAAGTCCGATCACAGAGTTAACATCATTTCAACCAACTTTGGGATTCTAGGATCTAGCCCTCCTGAATCCGGAGAGGGATCTCTCCAATATGTACAAATATGGATGTTGTCTTTGAAATTTAGGGTGATGATATTAGGCTAGTTACGAAGGCCAAGGGTTTTTTTTGGTTTTCTCAGAAGGTTGAACATAGTTGCTGTCTGAGGCGGAAAGATCTATATCCAAATAGGTTCAAAGGTGAGAAGTTGCAAGCTAAAGAGTAAGCTTTGATCATGAAGGAAGATGATGGCAAGTTTTCAATCCATTGGGCTATGGAGTCATAAGAGGATTTAATTGAAACATTCAGGTTCAAGAGTAATCTATGGGGCAAGTCATCTATGCCTAAGGATCTCTTTAAAGTTTGATTTATGGAATGGAGTGGTACAATAAGAAAGGGAAATAACAGATGCAGAACAAAGAGAAGCCCAAGATCTGGTAAGTACTTTGAAACTAGCCAGCCTTTGACCAGGCACTTAAGAAAAACATAGAAGAAAACTAGGATCTGGTAAGTACTTTGAAACTATCCAGCCTTTGATATACTTCCAATAGAATACATATAAAAACAAAGGGAAACTTGAAGGCAACTTTTGGAGTAGAAACTAGCGGGCTGGGCTCACCATAATCCTCTCCTAGCTCTTCTTTACTTAGTTACTTCCAAGACAATCACAGAGATAACACAGAAAGGCCTAAGATCTGATAAGTACTTCGAAACTAGTCAGCTTTTGACACATCCTAAGGGAAACAATCAAATAGTTTAGCAAACAAGAAATGGACTCAGGGCTAACCTTGATTTCCTCAATTCATCCTCGCACAATATATATTGAAGGTAACATTTAAAGATAACATTCAGCTGTGACAAAGATGAGGGAACGCCAGCATCCCTGTACTTAGACTGAATTAAATCAATTTCAAATAACATAGTTGAATGAAAACATTTAAATAAAGATTTCTCAGCCAGAGAAGGTTACTGATATACAGTAGGTCCTAACCCTGTTTAAACTGTTATTTATAGTGGAAAATGAAACAAATTGAAAATAGAAAACAAAATACAAGTTACAGTGAGAATAACATCACCATCAGCATAGACCAGGATCCCATAAATCAGCTTGTATTGATGCTTCAAACCAATTACAATCTTCAGATCCAGTTTTTTAATCCATCTCTCTTCACAACCTAACCTATCTGTTACAAGCAGAGCTCCAAGAGCCAATGAAACCACTATTTACAGTCAAGAGTATTCTGCTCATAAGCAGTTACGATACTTCAGCAATTACATTAACAACCAGCCAATCCAACCCCTCACTCATCTTCTATTGAAGTATTTATAGAAGGATGAGGAGGTGAGATCTGATGAAAAGATCTCAAATACAATTAATGCAGAATTAATGTCTTCCTAGCCCTTGGAGGCTCGATGAAGAAATCATACAGGTGTTCTACTGCATTACTGTGTTTACACTTATGAAGTAAGCTCGGAGGGAGCTTTTGTTGACCTTTGAGGCTCTGTGTACTATTAGGGTTACTCTGCAAACATTCTGTCATTAAATCTGGGGCAGAAATAACTTCTTTGGCTGTTCCGAGGCATAATATCTGATTTTGTTCAATAAATTCGGCCTCTGATTGAGCATTTTGAGGCAATAGGTGGCACTGCAGTGGTTGAGGAATCCATTTGCCTCAATGTATGGTGGTGGAGGCAATATGTCTGATGAACACTTTTAGGTTTTCCTTTAATCTGTGTTCTGAGTCGGGGATTAGGCTTTTGATAACCGTCTTAGCCGTAATCCCCACCAATCTGTCCATTAATCTGCTGTTCTAGTTCATTGTTGTCTTCAATATCCGATACTCTTTCTCTGCGTTGATTTTGACAGTATTCTTCAAGCTTTATAGGGATGCGCAGCAACCAAGGCTCATGAAACCTTGTTGATAACATTGTTCTTCACCCTGCGGTCGATCCTCTGGATAAATCGAAAGGATGGGAGTCGTCACCCTCGTCTTTCAATTTTTTCTAAAATATGACGAAAGAACCTTAAAACCTGCAAAATACAAACAAAATGAGAAAATCCTGCGTTATATGGACAAATCTGCATTGGAGGGCGTGCGGGAAAACGGAGCAATCGAAGCCGCTGATCGTATTGCGATCAACGGTCGGGATCGCTTGGAAAGTCAGCGGAGAAAAAGGGGGACTGTACGATGGAATCAGGATTTTGCATGGGAACTGTCGATCTGCAGAGACCGATGGTGGAGATCGGTTTTCGAACGCGCCAGGGGAAGTTAACGGGTGGGCAAGTGCGTTAAAGGTCGAGAAGATGAGGCGATCGGCAACCGTTAGATGGGAGGGCCCAAATCCGACGGTGGAGGTGAATCCCGCTGCGAGGTTATGGTCCGAAGAATAATGCATGGGCAATGTGATAGTGCGGTGGTTTTGGAACGGGGCGGAGGACACGTGTCGGCCAGCGTATGGAATCGCTGGCCGACGGGATAAAACCGCCACCCGACGAAAGTGGTGCGGGATGAAAACCACAGTTTTTGGAAAAGGGCGCGGGGGAGAGGGGTCCACCAAGTGAGGCTCGCTCCGCTCCTTCGGATCTGGGGAGCAGATCGACGGCTGAGAATGACTTGGGGCAATAAAACATGTGATTTAATATTTCACACCAAAACCTTATAACAGATGGGTTTTCAAATGTTCAGAGGAAAAAGGACGGAGAGGGGTTACATTTTGGTTTAGCGCCTCAGGACTGAGCGGTCAGTCCTGGCGCTCCGGCATGTGGAGGAAGAAAAGGCAGGGGGCTTAGCATGAGGGGCCTAAGCCTAACGCATAGAAAAATGTGTTTTCTATGGTTTTTTTAAAGAATTTCGAAAGGAAATATAATTCTGATAAGGTTAAAAGATGGGTTTTTAACCTTAGGAAACGAGATTAATGAAGGGGCAAGGAATAACATATGGTTTTTTTGGGTTCTTATGAATAAAAGGAAATCGAGGAATGGAGGTAAGATGAAAGCAAGGGAGGGGGAAAGGAAGGGGGATGCAGCAGTATTTGACTTGGGTTTTCGTGGAATATCAGAGGCTGGGAGAAGGAAATGTATGAAGATCTAATCAGCAGTTTATGGTTTCACCCAAAGACTTCAAACACCAACAACTTCAGGACTGAATTTGTTTCTTGAAGGCTGCAAAGAATATTTAGCCACCAGCTGATATAGTGAGAAAATATAGGTGGCTAACAGAGTGCAACATGATGCTACAGCCACATATTCTGCTTGTGCTGTAGATAAGGCAATAGAGCTTTGCTTCTTTCTGAACCAAGATACTAACCGGGGCCCCATATAGAATGCACCACCACTAGTTCTTTTCTGATCATCAACATTTCCAGCCCAATCTTCATCAGTGTAAGCATGAAGGGTAAGATCAGCATCCTTTGGATACCATAGTCCAAAGTCTTGAGTTCCTTGCAGATATTTGAATATTATTTTGATAGCTTGAAGGTGAGACTCTTTTGGATTAGCTTGGAATAATCCCACAATCCCAACTACATGCATAATGTCTGGTCTAGTCCCAGTGAGATAAAGTAGACTTCCTATCATAGATCTATACTCTGGTTGATTAACCATAGGGGAATCATCATTAGAACTGAGATTACATCCGGTTATCATTGGTGTGCTTATAGGTTTGCAATCTTCCATGCCATACTTCTTCAAGATTTGCTTAAGATATTTTTCTTGTGATAAGAATATGACATATGTTGCTTGCTGCACTTGTAAGCCAAGAAAGAATGTTAGTTCCCCAAGTAAAGACATTTCAAATTCTTGCTGCATATCAGAAGAAAATTTCTGACTCATAGATTCTTCATTACTTCCAAAAATGATATCATCAACATATACAACAACAATCAATAGTTTATCATTTTCAGTTTTTGTGTATAAGTTGCTATCAGCTGACCCCTTTGAAAATCCTTGTTGATGAAGATATTTTTCAAGACGATAGTACCATGCCCTTGGAGCTTGTTTGAGACCATATAGAGCCTTTTTAAGTCTACAAAAAAGTTTTTCATCATTTCCCAAAATGAATCCTTTTGTTTGTTCTATATAAACTTCTTATTCTAGATCACCATTGAGAAAATCAGATTTAACATCCATTTGATAAACTTTGATTTGTTGAAATCTTGAAAAAGCAAGAAACATTCTTATGGCTTCAAGTCTAGCTACAGGGGAAAAAGTTTCTTCAAAGTTTATACCTTCTTGTTGAGCATACCCCTTGCAAACAAGTCTAGCCTTATTTCTTATAACATCCCCATTCTCATTTAACTTATTTTTGAATATCCATTTAGTTCCAATGACATTTTTGTCATGACGTCTTGGTACTAATTCCCAAGTGTGATTCTTTTCAATTTGATCAATCTCTTCATTCATGGCTTCAATCCAACATTCATATCTGCTAGCTTGACTGACATTGTGTGGTTCAATAGTGGACAGAAATGCCAGATTGCTAGAAGATCCCACAAGAGTCCTTCTTGTTTGTACACCTGATCCCTTTTCTCCCAAAATTTGAGATTCTGGATGATTCTTTTGAACATATCTGGATGGAGCTTTTTCAGATAAATCATCCTCGGGTTCTTCATTGGTTTCACTATCTATATCATTCCTATTTGATGTAGAAGGATATATGTCATCATCGTCTTCATCTATTGTTTGTTTTTCTTCTTTTGGAGCTGCAGGAGACTCATCAATAACAACATCAATACATTCAACAATCTTCCGAAGTCTTTTATTGTAACATTTATATGCTCTACTCCTAGAGGAGTAACCAAGAAGTATTCCTTCATCTGCTCTGATTTCAAACTTTCCAAGCTTTTCATCATTATTTTTGATAAAACATTTTCTTCCAAAAATTCTAAAATGCTTTACAGTGGGAGGATTACCATACTAGAGTTCATATGGAGTTTTATCACTATTTACACGAACATGTGACTTGTTGAGAATGTTTACTGCTATATGTGCTACTTCTCCCCAAAATGTGTCAGGTGTTCTGAAATCATCAAGCATAGATATAGCCATTTGCTTAACTATTCTATTCATTCTTTCTACTACACTATTTTGTTGTGGAGTGCCAGCTACAGAAAACTGTCTTTTTATGCCATGTTGTTCACAAAATTCAAGGAATTCATCTGATGTAAATTCTCCTCCTCGATTAGATCTAAGACACTTGATTTTTAGATCTAATTCATTCTCAACTAGTGCTTTGAAGATCTGAAATTTCTCAAATGCTTCATCTTTGTGTTTAAGCAACCCAATCCAACACATTCTAGAGAAATCATCAATAAATAAGATATAGTATTGTTCACCACGTGGTGACTTTTTCTTCATAGGTCCACATATGTCAGTATGAATGAGTTCAAGAGGCTTACTTGATGATACTTCCTTGGCATTAAATTGTACTATGGTTTGCTTACCGAATTGGCAAGATTTGCATATGATATTTTCAGGTAGAGTAATATTGGTAAGATCACGAACAACTTTAATTCTGCTTGATTTGTTGATTTGAGAGAAGCTTAGATGCCCCAACCTTCTATGCCATAGCTAGTTTTCTAAAGATTTACTCAAGTAACATTGTTATTTGCAGTTCTTCAATACATACAGGTTGCTTGGAGTTCCTTTTCCTTTTATAATTGTTTTACCTGTATCAAGATCGCGTACCATACATTCTTTTGAACTAAAGACAACTTCAGTTCCTTGATCACACATTTGACTTACACTTAACAGTTTATGCTTTAATCCATCCACATACATGACATTATTAGCTTTCACCTTTTCTTTTAGAAAAACAGATCCTTTACCCTTAATGACAACAGGAGTATCATTTCCAAATGTAACATTCTTTTCTTTTTCTAGAGCACTATATGCAAGAAGTTTGTTTTTGTCACCTGTCACGCGTTTTGAGCATCCACTATCAATGTACCATTGATTTTCTTCTCCTTATGCAAATAAAGCTATGCCACAATTTTCAACTTGTAATTCCTTTTTTTTCCATACTTTGGAGCTTGAAGGAAGATGCTCTTTTGGCTGGACTTTGCTCCTGCATTCAGATTCTTCATGGCCAAAGTTATTGCAATAAGCACATTCAAATTCATTTTGAAGAGGAGAAAAGTTGTTATAAGTATTATTGTTTGTTCCAATATCAATCCTTTTCTTTCTTGCTTCTCTTGTCATGATGGTTTTATATGCAACACATTGAACAGCTTTATGCCCAAAATTGTGACATGAGAAACATTGTCCATTGAAGAAGAAATTTATGCGATTATAAAATCTTCTACTTGAATTTACTTGCTGATTGGTGTTTCTTTCAAAGGTACTCCTGTTAGTGTTCTTTGAATTGAGATGATCATGCTTTGTCTGTAAAGATTCTTTATTCCCTTGCTAAGGGGCAGAATGTTGTGTACTGGCTGTAGCTGCTTTTAGATAATTTGGTGCTGAAGCCTGAGAAGATTCTCCGATATATCCAAGACCTATCTTTAGAAGAGGAGAACGTTGTATCTTGATAATCTCATCTAAGGTTTCAGATCCTTTAGCAAATCTAAGATTCAAAGTCTTTACTTTCTCAATTTCCTTTCTTAGACTTACTATTTCACATTCTAATTTCTCATTATGTTTCTCCTTTTCTTGAAGCTGGTTTTTCAGAGTCTCTATGGTTACTTTACTTTCTTCTAAGAATATTTTGAGTTGATTGATTTCATCAAGAAAATTATTGTCCTCTAAAGCATCCATAAAAGTATCCTTTTCTTCTCTAGACTCCTTTTCAAATGCCATGAGAATTCTAAGATCTTATTCACATTCTTCCTCACTGTCTGATAACCCATCACTGTCTTCATGAGTATAGTAACTTTTTCTAGCGCTAAACCAATTCTTATTCCTTCTTGCTACTTCCTTTCCTTTTTCATGTGTTTCTTTGTGAGGACACTTAGTAGCATAATGACCAACTCTTCCACAATCAAAACATTTGAAAGGAAGCTTACCTCTGAACCGTCCTGTACCAAGTTGGAGTTTCTTTACAAAATTTACCTCATCTTCTAAGATATACCTTGATCCTTCTGTCTCTTGTACTTCTTTCCCTTTTGTAGAAGCTCTAAAGATAACTTCCTTGACTTCAGATGGTCCTCCTCTTCTCATTTCATATGCAGTTAGTATGCCATGAAGTTGCACCACAGTAATATTTTGAAGATCCTGCTTTTCTTCAAGAGCAGACACTTTTGACTCAAATTTTGTCATTAGTGATCTTAAAACTTTCTCAACCAAAGTAGATTCAGTTATTGTTTCTCCCATATTTCTCATCTGATTTACAATATCATCAAGTCGTAAAAATAAATTAGCAATGCTCTCCTCATTATGCATTTTTAGGTTCTCATATTGAATTCTGAGAGTTTGGAGTTTAGCACTTTTTACCTTTGCATCACCTTCATAGCTTAGAATGATTTTGTCCCATATTTCCTTTGTTGTATTTAACTGCATGACTTTGAGAAATTCTGATTCAGTTAGACTTCCCAATAGAGCATTAACCGCCTTTGCATTTGTTTCATAATTCTTTCTTTCTGTTGGATCTGTTGGGACAACAGCTAAATATTGATATCCTACTTCAACAATAGCCCATACATATGCACCCAGAGACTGAAGATAGGATCTCATCCTTGTTTTCCAGAAGATTAAATTGTTTCCGTTGAAGAGCGGAGGCCTGATAGATGCTATTCCATCTTGATTTCTCATCTTGATTGATCCTCCTTCTAGCGGCTAAGATTTTCATAAGGACCTGTTGAAAATGCAGCAAGATGATGGAGCTTAGTGAAATGAAGTCACCTTCACTAAGTGGGCCCGCAGGCAAATTTTGGCGCAAAGTCTATTTTTAGACTATGTCTATTTTTAGACATATGGAGCATGGTCCAGGGGTTGCAATATGTTCTTCTTGGAGTATTGGTCATGTTGGTAAAAATAGATGGACCTCTATTTTTGGACCTATAGGTCGAAGTCTATTTTTAGACTGCCTATCCTAAAAATAGGGAAGTCAAATATTATTTACCCTTAATAATATTTGGACTCTAAACTTCAGTTGACTCTCTTGGAGCACTTCAGTTCGAGCTACAGAAGTGGCTCATGCATCTGACAGAGGAATTACGCTATTCCTAGGGGTTTTGTGAGCTCATGCATGGTTGACTTCAGTTAGGACTTCAGTGGCAGAAGTTTGGTGGAGTTGATGAGACAGTTGGTGGAGTTGTGTTCGGTTTAACTTAGTTGAACTAGTTTAGATTAGTTTAACTAGCTAATCAACTAGTAATGAGTGGAGTGAATTAAATATTATTTAATTCACTAATTAGTAACTCATTATTCAACTCAAGAACACATCAGTTCACTACAGTGCATGGACAGTTCAGTGGAGACCAATGAAAGAGGTAGATGAAAGGGTGAGTACAGCTATCAGTTGTGACATCAGTTGTGCATGAGATTTGTATCACACTTGGAGACAATTGCCCATGATGATTGTGCTGTCAATCCAAGGAGATTCGAACCTTTGATCTCTATTTAGACAGGCCATGATTGCGCAATAGAGGCAGGCAATTAGTGGATGTCTTTTGAACCCGTGACTTGTTCAAAACCAAGCTAGTTTGTGTGTAACTTCATGAGACAGTACTGAGTACTTGTGAGGAGTATTGTACTAAGTTTGTTACATGTTTTCTCCATTATAATATACACAATAGCTGTGGGGTTTTCAGCTATAAGCTTTCCCCATACATACTGCGTTAATGTGTATGATGATTTGATGTGCTATCGCTTGTTTTATTTCCGCATGTGTGATGATCTGAGTGGAAGAGATTATGTGTTGCATATGAATTCGAATTGATATGTGATCATGATAGTATCGGTGGATAATTAATCATTATTCAGCAAATTTCTACATGGTATCAGAGCTATTGAAGCATAGATTGATCATCACAGTGATTACAAACTTATTTCGGTAGACAGAGTCTGCATGCGGGCCAGGTAGCCTCTGGATCCATCCTTTCCTTTGAAAGGTGATACATCCAGTAAATGCCCCTACAGTTGATCTCTGTGCTAGAAATAATTTGTTCTCACAGATCAAGGGTGGTTGAGCTTTGACTTGGAATTCGAATTTTGCAGCAGTTTTGTTTTCTTGGTGCCGGAGTTGAAAATGTCTTTCAACGGTTTGCGACTCGAATATGCTCTTGAAGGCAGTTCGAATTATGTTGCATGGAAAGATCGCATGGAGGCAGTATTAGAAGATAATCGATTGAAGGAGTTCGTAGATACGGATGTCCAAAAGCCCACCGATCCTGCTAAAGTCGAAGCTTGGCAAAAGAAGATGGCGAAATGTTGAAGGATCCTGTTGGGGGGCGTCAAGGATCATA